>MOOZ01000263.1:617714-656614 GCA_002930495.1 Cecropterus lyciades
TCTTATAAATGAGACGACCATCTTAGTCCTTGAGAGTAGCAACGTATCTGTGATCGGCTTCAGATAGAACCCCTGTTCTATATAAAGTTGCTTACGGATGTCCATGGGCAGTAGTAACCACTTACCATCTGGTGGATTGCATGCCCGTTTGCTACTTCAGTCTATTAAAAAAAAAACTCCGGAGGCACCACCGCCACACTTCTTCTACCTAATTGATTTCACGTTAAGCGCTGTTGTGTTCTCATTTGAAGGGTGTAAAGGAGAGACTGAGTAAATGTCCACTGTAGCACCGCATGTATCCGGGGTTGATCATTTGTACATGCCTATTGGCGACAATTTCCACTTACCATCAAGTGGACTGCATGCGTTTTGAAACACTTATTATAATAAAAAAGATGTGTTGTAATTAAGAGTAAAGTTGGAACGTCTTATTTAAATTTGTTCGTCTTACGTCACTCTTCGAATCAAAATTGCAGTAATAGGTGAGGATATAGAAACTTGGTATACAGCAATAAAAGTGTGGAGGTGTTCCAGCTATATATATGTAGTCAGACTAGTCGCTATTGGTAAAAAGCTTAGCGCAACTACAACATTAGAACATTCTGTTTTTATCCATCTCCACCCACCTGCGTCACGTCTACAAAATGAACAATACTTTCTAATTCGAATGTAGAGGATAAAAATAAAGTTCGTTCAGTTCAGACGTTGCTTTACCGAACCATTCGCAGTGTTGCGATCGCTTTGTTATGGAAGATAATGATTTGTTGATTGAGATTCATTATCTCTACGTTTTTGTTTGGCTAAATTGCCAGTATAAAACAATAATTTATTTAACAATTTCGTGTTCTTTCTTTATTAATGTCTCTCAAATTTTTATGTACTATTACATATAATTTGTTTTTAGTTACAATAAGTTAGATAATAGCTACTAAACTTCTTGCACCACCACACAACGTGTGAAAATATTGACGACAATTGTCTCACTTTTACCGATTTCCAGTGGAGTTGTTAGTTCGTAAATATTTCTGTGGGCATTTTAAAATAATTAACGTCTTTCAAAACAACCTTCGCAATTCTTCGAAGTTACTTGCAAATTGAAAACAAATATCTTTCCAATATACCTATTGCGTGTGTTGTTTTCTGTCGTTGACCCAGTTGTGTTCGATGTAGAGTTGAGTGCCAGACAAAGACGAAACTAGACTGGGTCTTAAACTGGCATCTGCCGGAATAAGCTACATAACCAGTATTCGATCAATTTTAGAACTATATCGTTTTCCTTTATCGTCCTTTGTACATGTTAAACATAAATGGATATTACAAAAATTTTTCGTCAATACAAGTGTTGTAAATGTGTCAAGTAACGTATAATCCTTCATGTGGTTCTGAGTTGTTGTTGTTTCACTTGTTTCGTAACATAGGTATTTACATAATATAGGTGGATGTGATTAAATTGTTCATAATATTAACACTGGCTGTACAAACTATAAAAAGATAAAACAAAAAGGGGATGATTAGACGTTTTATCAGTAATGTACTTACGGCACACTTTCATCAATTAATAAATTAACGTGTTGAACACGAGGTACGTAACGTACGTATTGTGATAAACTGTCAATTTAATCTCTCTGGAAGCATGTACCTATTCGTAGCTCTACGTCATAGGCACAACCGCAAGTATCGTCAATCGTAGGCGCTTTGCTAGGATGAGCAAAGTTAACCAACACCAAACGGAGTGTTAGGTCATTTTACCATTATTTATAATTTTTCTAGGATATTCGTACTTCGTAAAGCTTTTTAAACTCGTCATCCATCCCTTACACTTCGTGGCTGCCCAGGCGTTTCCTCTCAGAGTAACACAACTTAGTCCACCACGCTGGCCAAGTGTAAATTGCTAGACTTTACACATTTTTGAGAACTTTTTAGATAACACATACTTTTCCCCACGATGCCCTTATTGACCGTTTAATCAAGTGGTTATTAATTTCAAATAATTGCATTGAATATTATCACAGATATTTGGTGAAATAACATATAATATATGAAATAATGTAAGGGATTCTAATGTTTTAGTTTTTTTAGCTGGCAAACGAAGGTACGAGCCAACTGTTTAGTTACAAATCTAATGGCATTAGATAAGTCCGGATATGAAAATTTATTGTTGATAAAAATAAAACAGTATAACAACTTATTATGAATTTAACTGTTACATCACATAAAATTGCTGGCAGTGATTGTAAAATATAGTAAATGAGCTAGCGTTACGAGAAAATAATATACTTACATATAACAAGAGTCATTGTGTTTTCCGCAATTTAAGAACAATTCTCGTAAAAATAAGATATTTAGTTAACTAAGGACTCATTTTAGGTGATTATTAGGCATTTTATGTACAATATTTTAACATTACAAATTAGTCAAGAACTGATTACAATAACACATAAAATGTAGTCGTTTTATAATTAAATTAAGATATACGTAAAACATTAATCAAAGCGTAAACCTGAAATGTAGGGTCAATTAAATATCATTAAAGCTAATTGCGTGTCACTTGCCAACATTAAATCGGGTAATGTTCACAATAGTCATTATATCTGGTAACCTACTCTTTTTTCGGCTTAATTATGCTAATTTCGCCTTGAAATATTTTCTAACAATCAAAATGCACAAAATATGTGCGAACAGATCCTAAAAATACACGAAACAAGGGAATTTGCCAAGAAAAAAACCTGGCTTTCGCATACAAATATATACGTTCGAGACTGTATGTTGTCTTCAAGAGATCGGTGGTGAGTATAGAGTTGTTGAGAGACGGAGCTTTAAACTACCTGTGACGAACTCGCATTCTCTGAGAATATTACGGATATAGAAAGCTATAATAATTTCAAGTGTCACATTGGCACATAAATAGCATATGTCCAGAAATTAATGTACACCGTAACGTGTTTCTTCTCAACAGTAGGTTTATTTATATCCTCAAACAATAAACGTCACAGACGTAGGCTCATGGTAGACAAAATCATATTTTTCTACATAATATTATACCATATTATTGACAGCTCCGGTCGGTGATAGAAAAAAATATGTTAATACAGGTCGGCCACGAGCCACGGCTCGTATTTGACAATCTCAATGTATGTACATAAGAACGAAGCCTGGATCAGTAGAATTGAATTACGGCGTTCTTCAAATCCAAATCCAATTTCCGGGTCTTCATTCCTACGAGTTAAATTTCCATAGTAATTTAAGCATGTTTACAGCTACAATGAATATTTTGAGTGTTAGGTACCAATTAATTGTCTAAAAATAGTGAAAGTAAAATATAATTTCATCGATCAATGTAAATACTAAAAATAATAAATTTTGTATTTCGATTAGTTAATACGTAGTCGATGTAGCACACTTACAAACATTAGTAATGTATAAACATCGCCTACGAAATTGCTGTGTCAGCCTAATTATATTTATTTTGAATTATATTGAAATCAGTTAAAATATATTTTACAGTAAAACGTACCTAGTGGTAAAACGTGGCGTTAAATGGGTCAAATACTTCTAAGTAACAATATATCTTTTAACACAAATTTTCGTGCTGGAAATAAGATGATAAAATTGAAATAAGCGAATATATTTTACTACACAGGGCTGCATACACTACGGCAATACAATCAGAAATTATTTGTACCTATCTAATAAATGGGTAAAACGTTTATTTAATTAAACACGTTATGTCCTTTGTCCATTAAATATAACGTGCTTACTAACGATAAATTTATGTTATGTAAAAAACCAGACTTTAATACTTCGCATCTAACAAAAGAGATGTTAGAAATTAGAGGAGATTCTTCTCTATCAGTTATTTATGTGCAACATGTTCGTGTCTATACTTAGGTTTTGACGCTCCTTATAAGTGACCCACCAATATCTGAACTGGTCTAGTTAAATTATTTTCTTCTACCGAAACGCAAGAACTGCTTCACGATAGAAATAGGCGGGGCGGTGGCCCTACCTGGTCGAACAATACTTGTTCACTTAAAATAATTTTGAATTTTGGAAGATCCAAAATTCAAAATTATACAAGTCTAATAAACTGTATAAAAACACAAAAGCGAATTGAAAACGTATATGTGCGTAAATTTAATAAATTTTGAGTACATTAAACAAATTGATGAAACTTATGACACGCAAAGATGTCTAATTTAATGGATTAAATGGAATAAAATTAATATACGTGATTTGCGTGTTGAGACTCGTAAAGTCATGAGAGCCGAGCGGCCAGCGAAAGATAAATTTATCGTTACATATGACGCGATCGCAGCTTCCGAGAGTAAGAAATGTCAAATTATATTTATAATGAGTCGCGAAGAGTACGATGAACTTAACGAACTCTAGTTAGCATATGACTATAATTAGTTACAGAAAACGACATGTGAAATAGCAAGGAAAGTAACGAAAACATAAATGTATGTAATAAAAAAGAAATTCATCAATTTAAAAGACACAAAACAGTAAAATATTTTTAAATTTTATTGAACAATTTATCAATTTAAGTACTTGTACCGAAATATCATCTAATCAGGTTGGTAGGACATGCAAGCTTTCTTAGAAGTAGCATTTATGAGTAGGTATTTTCGGTATGTCCAGTCAAGCTGAGCAATATTGCAAATTCTCACAAATTCTCTATTCACTTCAAACGGCCTGTCATGATGTTTGGCAACGATCTACGTTATTGCTAAACCCGCCGTTCACGTCAAGTGTTGTGCAACATTTGTACGTACAACTAAAAATTTTAAATATACAAGGCCATACATGTCCACATGATATACCATAAACAGTATCATCATTCCCATACTAGTTCTAACGTTAGATATTTGTAATGGCAAACTGCCACCTGCACTACAGCGCCCTGGTTCACCTGTTATGCCAATATTTGTAACAACTTACAAGCTATTCTCGGTGTTGACATCACAAGCCACATTTAAAACGTCAGAAAACACGTGCTATTATAGTATATGCGTATTGTATGTAGCTGAGAGGGTCTATACTTAGTTCTGATGTAAGTACATACCTGTGGTATGATCCGAAATACAAAATCTAACAGAAAGAAAAAATAGCAAGGCTCCAAAATAAAGAGAGTAATAAATTCACAAAATATCTTTCCGTCAAGGGTACCCAATTTTTGGTGATTCACCCCATAAGAAATTTCTAATTCCTGAATGATCGAATAAATATAAAGTGAAAGAAAATATAATTATATTATATAACTTTACAATTATGTGTTTCTATATATTCGACTAACAAGACCAAATCGTACGACTTAATAATCCGATTGTAATATAACAATATAATTAAAAGAATGTCGCCAGGAATTATCGTGCTCTTTATCATCCGCTGCCATTAAATCTAGATAAACAATAAAACAGCGCCCACCGAATCTATTTCTGCGTTGTTAAAAATACCCTCACGTGTTTATATCTGAAGAAAGCGCACTAGAGATAACGCGTCTAATTAACGGTTAATCAAAATTAAGATGCATATTACGTAATATGCCAAGCAATCTCTTCCTGGTTTTAAGACAGTTGGCCCAATTGCCTTTGACTTGCAGCCAAGAATATAGAGAAAGCTGTAATATTGGAGCTATAAAATAAAAGCTAAGTAGGTGACAGTCGTTCGATGCCACTTATGTTTCCCTGTTTATAAATCATATTGTTTGTACAAGTAAAGGGAAATGACATTGCGTAGGAGTTGTTAGGGATAAAGAATTCAGAACAGATAATTAGATCCAGGTTACTTGGAATTTTCGGATTGGGTCCAACAGGATGAGCGCCATACTTTTGAGATTTTTGTATAGGAAATAATATGTCAAGAGGTTGCTCCTCTTCAATATCTTTGCGTCAAGCACAGACATTATAATTGTAGATATTTGTAATATATTTTCTTAAATGCAATGTTGCAGGAATAGCTGCATGCTAAATATTAAAAAGCATGCTTGTTTGATCAATTATATTTTCATAAGTACCTAGCCCATAATGTTATAAAAACGATAAGTTATAAAGTAAAAACGTACCTGAGGGTATCTAGTATGGTGTTAGATGTTTATATATGACCCATGTCCTTGATGTTTGAGGTGGCAGAACCAGTACTGATTGACCGGAGATATACCGCGTCACACCTATCAGTGTGAAGTAGTTCTTGCGTTCCGTCGACGACCATCTTAGTCCTCCCCCATCGTAATAAACCCTTTTTTATAAGGAGTTAGTAACAAATAATCATAGTCGGCACTGACCACTTATGATTAGGTGGACAGCATCCTCATTGCTATTTAAAAAAAAAAAACATTATTTTCAACGGATAAATTTAAAAAAAATCGCGATCTAAGATATTATATGATCGTATTGCAATATTTTTCTGATTTCTTTCTTATAAGGCTCAATTATAAGAAATAAATCAGAAGAAAGCGTTGCACCGTAGCAAATCCCTTGCATGCGTACCTACCTACTAATTTCTGTGTTGTATTTTTCCAGGTATTGTTGGCTGAATTGCGAGACACAGAATACTACTATGCCGTAAAATGTCTAAAAAAGGACGTAGTATTAGAAGACGACGACGTGGAATGTACGCTGATAGAGCGCAAAGTCCTCGCACTCGGCACCAATCACCCGTATCTTTGCCATTTATTCGCCACTTTCCAGACTGATGTAAGTTTAAACTTACTACATAAACGTTTATGTCATATAGGTACTTAGTGTTTATCTTCAATAATATTTTTTTATGTAAATAGTCTTTGTAGTAGCCACAAAATTAATATTTTCATTTTAATTTTTAACCGACTACCCGAAGCAAATAACCTGTTTTCTTTCGTCTTTTTACATATTTGTCACGTATATTTTTTAGTTTTGTATTTATTTTATTCTTAAACATCATCTTAATATACATATTATGAAACATATATACATATATATATACATATGAAAAAACGCCGAAGATAACTTAATTTTTAAATATTCCAGTCTCACTTGTTTTTCGTGATGGAGTATTTGAATGGTGGAGACCTGATGTTCCACATACAACAAAGCGGACGATTCCCAGAAGCACGAGCAAGGTTTTACGCAGCAGAAATAGTATCAGGTCTAAAATTCTTACACAAGAGGGGTATTGTTTACAGGTAAATAAACTTGTAAGGGTATTCATATGAATACTTTCTAGGATATACGAAGAAAACAAATGATTTGTGAAATTCTATTCTATACAAAAATTTTAGATTTTTCGATGAATTGTACTTACATTAAAGAATTTTCAGGGACTTAAAACTGGATAATATCCTATTAGATTTCGATGGCCACGTTCGCATTGCAGACTTTGGAATGTGCAAGTTACAAATATACCTGGATAAAACGGCAGACACGTTCTGTGGCACTCCGGACTATATGGCGCCAGAGGTAGGAATCTATAATCATAATCAATGGTAATGTAACCATGATATATAGGTTCCAATTCATTTGGAATAAAGTTTCTTACTTTTAAGAAAAATTATTACGTACTCTACTAAACGGTACTCTCTTATAGTAAAACACAATAACATTGTTAAACCATTGTATTTGCATCCGCAAAGACAAAGTAAGGATGAAAAGTATACAATTCTAAGTTAAATTGAACTAAGGGAATAGAAATTTTAAGGAAAAATACCCTCAATTTTCAGATAATTAAAGGTCTCAAATACAATCAAACTGTAGATTGGTGGTCGTTCGGAGTGCTTCTCTACGAAATGCTAATAGGTCAGAGTCCGTTCAGTGGTTGTGATGAGGATGAACTGTTTTGGTCTATTTGCAATGAGATGCCGTCCTATCCTCGCTTCTTATCAAAGGAATCTCTTAGCATACTCACCAGGGTAAGTTGCATCTTCATATTTCATATTCTTGTACAAAGGTTTAGTAGAATTTATGCAAGTCATTGTAATTCACTTAAATGTATTTAAATTCTTTATGATTTTTTTGTTTTGAAATATTATTAGTTTTGAAAAACATTCTTTTAAATTTCCGAAACGTTTTATAACATTTAGGTATCTTGAAATTTATACTTTTAAAATACTAATAAGTTACGTGATACCATCCCATAATTAATTTTATTTGATTATTGAAATAATCACAACATTCTAAAGTTCCACGACTGTGATTGTGATCTTTTTCAGCTGTTGGATAAAGACGCTCGATCACGGCTGGGTGGGACGGAGTGTATGCATGGAGACATTCGAGACCAGGAGTTCTTTGGACAGATCCATTGGGATCGACTCGAAAGGCGGGAACTAGATGCCCCTTTCAAGCCACGTGTGGTATGTTAATAATAAAACTGACTGCTTTCTCTAGAAAACTAAATAGGAACAATCCCATGTCCCATGAACAGTCCCATGATTTCATGTCGTAGGCCCTTCCAATTGGTCCTTTAACCCGAATTTAAGAGTAAATAAACGACGTGCTTAACCAACTCAAGTTGGACCTTTATTTGGCAAAGATTTCAACTAATTTACAAAGTTTGCAACAGTACAAAGAATTACCAGTTCCACATACAGGTCTGTTTTATTATTTTGCTTACGCTAACCTATTTTTTCCACAGAGACATCCGTTGGATACTCAGTACTTCGACCGCGCGTTCACAGGAGAGCGACCACGTCTCACGGCGGTAGAACCACAAGTCCTACGGTCTATGGATCAAGAACCATTCAGGGGTTTCTCGTATACAAATCCTAACGCTACGGACCGCTAAATTATGATATTCTCTGGCACATCGTGTCACGGAGTTGAAATTGTTTCGTCAATATCTGACCTAGACTTTCAATTGGCACATTGAGTGCACCGTTCATATCGAGGTCATTTATTTGGATAACTGCTTATGTAGTCGATGATACTGAGTTCTGTTGAAGTGAACAAAATCGTTTAAATTATATCCAATGATATTAAAATTGTATCGGATTGTTGTGTCTAATTTAAACTCACTACTGTGGTTAAAAAAATGAGGATTTTAAAATACATTCACAGTTTTGGAATGATACTTCCATAACAGAACGATTATTGAGTGGATGAGTTTGAAAGGAGTAATAAAGTTTTATTACCGATATGTTTTTGGACAGCGCTGGCGCTGGAAGCTTGTAGTACAGTTCTGGGTTGAAACTTTTACAAAGGACCATCAAGCTGAAAATCTTGTGACATCTCAATAATAACTCATGATTTCAATTAAAACTAACATAATATTTTTTAAAGATACCACGCGTATGTGGTACGAACGGTTGGTTTAAATCCAAGAGATTTTAATGGATGTCTTGGTATAAACAATACATATCATCACATCAAATCGTGTCTGGAACACGAGGTATATACATATTTATTGCTTAAATAATAAGTTAAGTATGCTTTGCATCGGGTTTATATTTTTACGATTGAGTGTCCTCATTACCAAGAATATAACTTGGTGAAGGAGACTTATATAGTAAAAACCCCTGGATGGTGTTGTTTATACAATAGCCCTAAATACGTTTAAAAGTAAGTAATATGGCAAGCTTAAATGTATTAACTTTTTATCAAGGTCTTAGAGATGCAAAAATTCTCTTGATACGATTAATAAAGTATTAAAAATTGTCCGAAAGGAATAGATAGTTTATCTTTGCTGCACTTATAGGAAAATATTTCAGAAATGTTTTTTTTTTATTATCTCGTTAATGGCGATTTTAATCTACCTGTAACTGCGATAACGATAGTGTGAAAAAAAACTCAAGTAAAATAATTACACAAGTTCTTATAAGATTGTCAAAATTAATATTCTAAAAGCTTTTTGTTTATCTTCTAGGTACTATTTTGACTAAAATAAGTAATGTGTAAGTTGTTATGTATAAAGTTGTTCTAAAATACAGGACTGCTGTAGGTAATTACGAAAAATCGCTAAAGTGTCTAGTCTTCACATACATAGTCATTAGAATAAAATGAGGAAGTTATATATACATACATATATAGTATATATCTATTAGATAAAAAAATAACTCGGTCATTTATTGATGGATTTCAATTTTCTTTTAAGATTTTATTTAGTTTTTTCCTATATTTCAATTATATTACGTTTAATATAAATTCAATATCATGAAACTTCCTAATTGTAGTAAGGTATAAAAAATTCCTTATTTTTTAAATTCATATCAGGTTTATGCTGTAATGTGATCGGAAGAATCAAATGTTGATTTATAAAATCTGACGTTGTACTCAAATTCGTAATAAAATATAAAAACAATTATTTTGGTTTTTATTTGTTTTCACAAGACATTCTTTATTTTATTCATTCCAATTAGATATTTATGAATATGTAGCTAAGGTGTGGTGTTTTATTCGAGCTACTGAATTGTGTGCGTGAGCGTGAGTAGCGAAAGCAGAAGGAAAATCCGAATACTATACGAAGAATTTCATTACACTATAGATACACGCAAGAAAACAGTCAAGGCACACAGAATAGGAAGAACAGGAGAAGAACGAAAGTAGACAGTTTATAGTAGGCAGAGAATGAGAACTTATAAACGTAATTCGCGGGCGCGTATGCAAGCGGCGCGTACAGAGCGGTACAGGACAGCTAGGATCCGACTGGCGTGGCGCTGCGATCGGTGCATGCGCATACGCTTGGAAGTCCCGTTAGAAAAGACAAAGGAACTCCGTGCGCTCGAGCTTAACTACGGGTTTTACCCGGCGATGCCTTTTGATTAATTATAATTAATATATTTTTATGTTATTGTGTGATGAATGTCTGAATGTGTGTGAGTGATGCATGTACGTGTGGATATAAACGTAAATATAATAAATATTATATAATAAATATTTTGTTTTGTGTAAAATACTGATAAACTAATAAATATATATGTGAGTTGCCCACAAATATATGGTTTATCTTTACTTCCGTTGTTAATTAGCCGAGTTTACTCCATAAGAATCGATTTTCATATAAGGCGCCTGGTATGAGGAAAAAATGAGGAGTAAAATCTAGTGATCGAATGACCTCGTTACGTATTTGGTGCGCAACCTATTGTGCGCACCTTTCCCTTTTTCATCTGTCGCGTAGATGGCGCTGTTTACAACAATTGAAACTTACTTCAAGTTTTTTCATCCATCGCATAGATGGCACTGTTTACAACAATTGAAACTTATTTAAATTTTAATTTTATTTTATTGTACTTGTTTAGACAATCGTACTTAAGAAGCAAACTACAGTCGTGTGTCGGAGCTGACATACACTTTCATTATTTTTATTATTATATTATTGTTTTTTTTCTTGAATAATACAACCCTGCATAGGGATTGAACCCCTGTCCTACAGAAGGGAATTTTAATAGTTATTTTGTTGTTACCAAATTACTTAAAGCACGTACCACAAACTTTTATAAAATAAGAACAGGAAAGTAGTAAAACAAGTTTTTGTGATATAAAAATAAATATAATAAACGTGAATTTGAGAAATTCATCACAAATAGGCTTATGTATTAAATAAATTTATTAATCGAAGCTTTTTTAACGTATATAATGTAACATATACGAACATTTCAAAATATAAACCTAATTTTAAATGTCTGAATTTATATAACTTTTATGTAATCAGGCTGATAGATGGAAAATTGATATAAATTGCTTATAGTTGCTACAAACACATAATGATAATTCTCTCCTTCATACACTTCAAGGTATCTTATTGGTTCTACATCTTGTACTTCGACCATATCCTGAATATAGAATTCAAAATCCAATGTGATATCTTCAGTGTCCCAGAACTTCTTTGTATTAACGACGCCAACCTGTGTGCAAACGGTTCGTTAGTGAAATGTAATGAAATATCTTTATTTTGCATAGACCTAGGGATAGCATAGGCGTAGTAATATAATATTGTATAAGAAAATATTGCACTGACAATGTGTCAGTTACAATATTTTTTCTTACACTACCACCGGATCGGAACACGACCTCACCTGAGATGATCCGACAGGAAACTGCGCGGGTTTCTTTTCTCTTTGTATTACATTGTGTCTTTTAAACAATCTTGTTTATTACATGGACAATAAAAGCTAGCTCCACTATTTTGATTTACATTTGACTAAACTAGAGGCTTGTTTAGCAAATTATGCTGCAATTTTACATTTGATTAACTAATGAAATATATATTATGATTATCATTATTATATATATTTTTTATATTACTACTATAGTATTTCGATTGACTTAAATATCAGGTAACCGCTGTAGTTAGCCCGGGAGGTACCATTGACATACCTGTTTCTAGTGTTCTTGCGTTTTGATAGAAAGGTATGATTGCCGACTTACTTTCATATGAGGCGACAATCTTAGCCCTCGGGAGTAACAACCTAGAGTAACCTGTGATCTACTTTAGATACAATCTCTGTTCTATATGAAGTTGCTTGCATATGTTCTTATTTACTTAATAATCTCTCTCTCTCTTTTTGTCTCTCTCTCTCTCCTACTATCAGGTGGAGTTCATAAGCGGCAATTGTGATACCGCTTCAATGTTATAAAAAAAATCTCGACATATTTTGTTAGATTACAACGATGAATCTATATCCTACAAGAATATGAGCGTCGACTTCGGGACTATGTAGTGTGTATGTAAGAAACCAAAATATATTTAAAATTTATTTTTTTGCTTTTTTTTAACATAGAAGTTTAACATAGAAGTCGGTTTTTATTTATTGTTAAAAAAAAAAAAAACAAATTATTTCGAGGTAAGCATCTAGGACCCGGACGGACAATAGATTGGCAAGCATGTAACATCAATTACAAGATTACGATAAAAAAGGAGTACGATTTATTTGTAACAAATTTTAAAATAATTACATACATAAAACAAAAAATAATAACTTAAAATTAATTCTGTAACAGTAGTTTAAACTGAACTTTGAAGATTAATAACATAATTTTAATATTAATTAAGAAATATATATTTTTTAAAAAGCCACTCAGACAGCGACAACGCCCCACCCTCCTCCGCCGAAGCAGAGGAGCGAACGATCATCGAGGGCTGGTGGTAAGCGCCACCGCCCGCCTCACGCTCAGGGCGCCGCGCCACGTCTCCTCATCGTGGTTGGCGACATCTCACATGGTGTGATAGTCTCGGGAAGAGCTTACTATAGAAATGATCCTATGAAGTAAGGTCTTGCCGTGACTCGCTGACTTGGGGGAGGTCATTCCTCGGTAAACGATCTCAACCGCGTGATTCAGAAAATGGCCAAAGTTAGCACAGCGACATCTAGTAATCTTTTTGTGAACTGAACTTAACGTCTATATGATAGAGATGATTAGATGTCTACATTTCTATCAACTACCAACGCCATCTAGTAGGATGATATAGAAGTGTGTAGAATAGAGAAACATGCAACTTGATTGTTGATAATATTTTATGAGAAGGAATAATGCAAAATTAAATATGATAGAAGTAATTAAAAATAAGAATGTCGAAGTTATGAGACAAATTTAGGGTGGCGTTAGTATCTGCCATAGCATGCGCGTGCGTCACGTTATCTGTCAATCATAACATTTGACATTGTAGAGGTTATGTTTGTCTTTATAATGCAATATTATTTATCTTGAAAGATTTAGTTTGGTTTAGCACTACAAAATATTCATAGAGACTCATAAAGTGATAATGTATACACGAACATAAAAATTAATGAATGAAAGTGGACTGCAGATACAGTACATTTTTAGAATTATTTCAATCTGTGTATGTGTTCAAAATGTGTAACTTTTGCAAGTGTAACATTTGTTAACTGTAGAGTGTTATGTATTCCGTACAATAACGGTATTAATAACATAGCGATTTTAAGCATGTAATGATTTTGAATCGCAACAGTTCTACCAATGTTACCGAGTATAATTTTGAGGCGTATAGTAAGAATGTGTTGAATAATGTGAGGTAAATATGAATGCGTGGCAATATTGTTACGAAAAAAATAACAAAAAGTACAAACTTCTATGCCACAAGAAATCAAAAAAATAATTTAAATATATGTTGGCTTCTTACATACACAGTACATAGTCCCGAAGTCGGCGCTCAACATATTTTATTTTATTAGACTACAACGACGAATCTATGTCCTACAAATATAATATATGACTGGATTACTATCAGGTAGATTAACTCAGTCGGTAGATCAGATTTTAATACGAAATGAAAATTCATAGTTTCAACTAAATCAATATTAAAAAAAATGTCGTATTACCATAAATTATACAATACTATGTCTAGTAATATATGTATATCATTAAATATACAGTTTAAAAAGCTTGTAATAAAAGAAATGAGTTGAAATATAATGATTAATGTGAATAATGGCTTGTATGGATCAATATATTTTAATATCATACCTTCCCATCCCTGAAACCCAGTAATAGAGTATTCCCGTGTTCCAATGCACATGTAATATCTGCATATAACAAGGTCAAATGGTCATTAGAATAACTGTCGGTACTCTTTGTTAATCCCTCTTTTTCTTTATTTTGGGCTAAAAATATACACATCTTTTAAAAAAAAATACCTGCTTCCAAAGTAAGCTTTTTATATATTAAGAATACATTCAAAGGTTTAGAACCACCTTTATATTTTGACTCCAGAGGCATCACCGCCACACCTATTTCTGCCCAATAACAGCAGTATTAAGCGATGGTGTGTTATGGTCCTAAGTGATAACAACGCATCTGTGGCCAACCTCAGATAAGACTAATTTTATCTGGGGTTGATTCTAGATGTTCACGGGCGGCAATGTCCACTAACCATCAGGTGGACTACGTACTCTTTTGCTAACTCCACATTATAAAAAATATGTAATATATATAAATATATATCTACTTAATAGACATACCTCCATACACAACACTACACTTATGAAACATTGTCAAGAATGTTTCAGGTGGGTTTGGAATCATGTTTCCCGCTGGGTCAGGCACTTCCAACGTGCAAACATTTTTAAGATGTAAATCACCATTTTTATATCGAAATACCTTTCCATTTAATACAAAAAGGTACATGTCCTCTTTATAAACAAACATAGCAGTCAGGAGGCGAGAGTCGTTATAATACCTGCCCAGATTGCGTCCCTTGAAGCAGTCAGGCTGACATTCATAAAAAATAGCACAGTTTGTATCATTTATTAGGTAACATTTATTGTCTTGAACGCTGTAAGTGAAATATAATTTTCTTTTAATTAATAAGATCGACGTTTTAATAATTATTGTAAGCAAAAAAAAAACAAATAGTTACGTGTAAATTTTACATCTCAAATATTTATATTGATCATGTCTTTTACTATAAATTAAGATATTTTTCTTTCCTTCTCTTAGAGTAACTTTTACTACTAAGAAATCAGTTTCTTGATAGTCGAAGACTGGAAATGAAAAAGAAAATATGATGAGAGTAACTTTATTATTATATCAATCAACTCTTAACTACACTGGTGAAGTCAGATTTACTAGAAGTCACAGCCCTATCTTGCGTGAAGCAGTTCTTACGTTACCGTAGAAGGGTGTAGGCTCATTTGTAAATATATGAGGCGATTATCTTAGTCATCGAAAGCAGCGACAAATCTGACTTCAGATTGGACCCCTGTCTTATATGAAGTTAAACATAAACGCTTTCTACACTCATAGCCCCACAGTATGATTTTATTCTATGTCGTGGGTACCATGGACGTACAAAGACGAGTACACTAACACCCAGACCCAGAACAGAAATCTAAACTCATCATTCAGTTGTATGTCTGGCCGGGGATCGAACCCGGGACCCACGGCGTATCCGACCGGTATGGTGACCGCTCCACCGCGAAGTATCTCACAGATATCCATGGGCGGCAGCAACCACTTACTATCAGATGAACTGCATGCTCGTTTGTTACTTTAATCTGATGAAAAAAGTTTTACAAAAATACACCAGTGCCCTTAGTACGACTTTACTGTTTCTTTAAAACAAGCATTGTTTATGTTTTCGCTTTAATGTACATTACATAGCAGAAAAAGAAAACAAAGACGCGGAGTGTAGCTACATTGCAATGTATGACCAAAACGCAAACACAAACATTGAGTGTTTTAAGGAAACAAGATCTCAACTAAGGGTACAACAGGAATACAACAAACAACACCTCTATCAGTTTGGTAGATGATAGAACCAGTGTAGTTCGACCGGGGAAGTACCACCGCCACACCTATTTCTAGCGTGAAGCAGTTTTTGCGTTTCGTTGAAAGGGTGTGGTTGCCGGCTCATGAGGCGACCATCTCAGTCCTAGGGAGTAGCAACGCATCTGTGATCGACTCCAGATAAAACCTCTGTTCTATATCTGAAGTTGCTTGCAGATGTTCATGGGCGGTACTTACCATCAGGTGGACTGAATGCTCATTTGCTATTTCAATAATAAAATAAAAAAAACCCTGCATGGCTTGTACTTGTAAAAGTAACGGTACGCTCCCCTACTTCTGAATAGTGTAGGTAATAAGAACTAGAATATTTTTGAAATTTGTTTATGCTTTGGGATAAAAATAAATAATTAACCACTTATTAACTTTCATACAAATATTTATTCTAAGGACTGATCAAATTATAACTTTTTACTGGAACGAATGTTTTTTTCTAAATAATTTATAAAACATTATTATAATCATTATTAAATTCAACAGATTACCGAAATAAAACATGTTTGAAAATGCCTCGCTTTTTACATCAACTTTTTTGAAAAATCAAGGTCGAGCAAGTTGCCCTTTATTTTTATTATCTCGTAAATATTATGGGATATGAACTTTTAGCAAATATTAAAGTCAGAGTTCTAAAGATAGTTTAAGAATTATAATGAAAAAAGTCCACTATTTTTTTAAACAAGATATGTTTGTGTTTTTGCAAAACATGAATTATTATTATTATCTATTATTATTACTTATAGTCATTATAAGTAACGAAATGGTAATGGAAAATCATCTAACTGCATTTATATCGATGTAAACTTATAAAACATTCAATACTGACTAGATTAAAGGCAAGAGCATTATGGATCTAAATAATTTGCCGAGCCGTTCAAATAAATGGCTTTAGATAATTAAATCAGCTTCGAATGAATTTAGCTATTAAATCATTTATTCAGGAAGTTAGACGCTATTTATTAAAGAGGATAACCTTTTAATTCAACAGCTAATTAAGCTTCTTTACTACGACATACATACATATATATACTTACACGCTCCTTTATATTCCTTAAGAATTTTTCGATCCTCTATGGTGAAATATTTAACAGCATTATTGAAAACCACTATTAAGTTGTCTAAAAAAGAAAAAAATAATAATAAGAATACAATAAAATTACAAAGACTAATTCAATTTGATATCAATTAACGGCTGTATCAATATATTTAACTATTTTCAAAACATTTTTCAAATAAGTCATTAAGTCTACTATAGGATATGGGCCTCTCACAGGAGAACTATTTTTCATCAAGAAGGCGGGAAGCTATTATGTAAAAGATAACATACAAAAATACCTTATTTAAGGTGTAGGTACACCCCCTCATCTATTCTCTAGCATGAAACAGTCTTTGCGTTTCGGTGGAAGGGTTGGGTTGCTGGCTAATCCTTGGAAGTAGCAACGCATCTGTAATACACTTTAGATAGAATCCCTATTCTAATTAATGACCGACCAAAACTGGTTTTTCAGCCGAAACCGATACCGAATCTTACGTAAACATTAGGGATGTAACGAATGTCATTCTTTTTAACATTCGCGAATGCAAATGCGAATAATCCGTATTTTTAAGCTAATTGTCTATGGCTTGGCTACAGTCTCGTTTGTTAAAGGTTCGACCCCCATTTGCAGTACTGAAGTTTAATTATTAAATTCAAAAAAAAGTTAAAAAAAAAAAACTAAAAAACACGTTTTTGTGACTAACTGACTCAAAATCGAAAATTATCTACCTATACTTATATATAAAAATGAAATGGTGTGTGCCTGTGTGTTTCTATCTCTGTCTTTATCACACAAAAACCACTGGCTCGATTTACGTGTAACTTTGCATGAATGTATTTTATTTAACTGATCAGCCTATAGGCTACTTTTGATTTCGATATTTTTCGCTATTTAAAGATGGCGATTATTTTAGTGACGTCACTACTCACCTTGGTTTCAGACCTTCATATTTCCATTTTAAATAAAAAGAGAACGCTAAAAAATAGCAAACTTTTGATGGCATGTACAAGTTTAACATTAAATTTTCTATCCGGAATATCCTTATCACTTTTTATGTACCTCCAACGGTTAGCGAGTTAAACCTAATATTTTTGTCACGTAGCGAAGCACGGGTGCTTCAGCTAGTTTTCTATAAGATGAAAAAGAGTAATTAAAAAAATCATTTATTGTGAAGATGCGTGTCAGCTAGTTACAAAAGCGTATTTTTTCTGTTTTTACACCATTTTTTATTTTTTTAGTCTTTAACGTTGATAATTTTATAATAAGGAAAATGGACTTTAAGCGCATCTATCTATATATGTGAAAACAGGTTGTTCGTAATCTAATCCATTTCATTCAATGCATTACCATTACATGGGACTCTCCTATCAACTTTAAGCAATCAAGTTTGCGCGACTAAAAGCAACAATCGAGACTCTAGATAAACGACTGCATGACCACCTGCACAGCCTCGTATTGTAGGAACAACCGATGCCCAACTACAGCTTTATTTACGGTTGATTTTCTAAAAACGACGAAATTGATGTCCCATTTTATCAAACCAGAAAGCCAAATACTAAATTTTATTCTGCTTAGGGCTCTTAGGGGTTGATTTTTCAAAAACGGGGAAATATGTATTCTATTATGTCAATCCACGAATCCACATACTAAGTTACATTGAGTTTGCAGCAAAATTGGGGGAAATTCATACAAACATTCATCTCCTATTTAACCTGTATAGAGGTGGGATATATAGAGATATATACAGAAGATTCTTTTGTCATCGGTTCTTGATAAGCATGCAAAGTTTTTACTCAACCTACCTTTTTAAGGTGGGTAATATTAACTTTCAATGATTACGTTACATAGAAACGTACATACCAAGCCAATAAAAGCGTGTTGAAAAGGACATTGTTGTTATTTAAGAGAGTAGAGAACAGTATACGAGTACATGCATGAAAGTCTAAATTAATAATTAATAAAGGATGTCTAAGCAAAGCACAGGCACCTAATATTATCTTCAAATTGTTTTTTTTCTAATGTTTATATATGCGAAACATTCGCACAAATTTTGCAAATGCGAATATCCAAAAGTATGTGAATATTTCCGAATGCGAATGCGAATAGTAATACTAGTGATGTACTAGTAAACATATTTTAAATTACTTTTAGAAACTGAAAGATATTGTATTTTTAACTCATTTATTTGCATCTACATACAGACATTTAAATATAGTGTTAAATCAAATAAAAAGAAAATCATTAAAATACGTATCAAATATATTTTTAAAATTAATAAAGTATGATGTATGAACAATGTTCAGTTATAACGAGGTAAAATAATTCAAGCAAACTCGTGTTTCGGTACGGCCGAAAGTTTCAGCCATTTTTGGCCGATATGGAAACTAAGGCCGAAACTAGATTTTATGGCCGAAACTGGCCAAAACCGTAACTTCGGTCGGTCACTAATTCTAATATATGAAGTTGCTTACAGTCTGTATTACAGTATTGACCAATTACCATCAGGTGGAATGCTTGCTTAATCATGCAATCTTATAAAAAAAAGGTGTTACAAAGTTCGTTTAGTTAAACTTATGTGACTATAAATCAAACTGATCTTACACTTATAAACATGTATATTTCGAACATCCTGCAAATTATAGACATGTTTTAGCTTCACTGCTGCCTTGTTCATACAGAACCACATACGAGAGTTCAGATAAAGGTCCCTGTTGGACAGGAAACTTTTCTGCCTGAATGATATTCCTCTGTTATGCATATCATTCTTCACCAGCAATGTCCATTTGTCAAAGGTCTACAATGAATTGTTTATTTGTAAATTACATACAATTGGTAACAGATGATTTATTTTTTATTTAATATGGAACTACTGCCGCACATGGACATCTGTCATTACAGATTGGGCTCATTAGCCCAAGATAAGACTAGTCTTACCTGAGGTTAGCCACAGATGTGTTGCTACCCCTGAGGTCTAAGTTGGACCGCCTCAGATAAGTATATCTCCCTTACCATACCTTTCAGACCAAAATACAACAGGGCTGTTATTAGGCAGAAATAGGTGCGGTGGTGGCGCTTCTGGAGTTGTACCACATGGAATTCTATCACCTTCAAAATTTAAACAGATTCACAAAAAAACTTAGTAAAGATTATAATTATAAATAAGTACCTGAATCAGAGTGATAAAAAAAGGTACATAGGATTGTACATAAATATTTATTAATACCAATTTTATTGATAGTATTAGTGATAACATAAGTTTGAATTCCAGGCACACACCACTGATTTTTCTAAAATGACGTGCATATTAGAAATTATTTATCACTGCTTTACAGTGAAGGCAAACATTGTGAAGAAACCTGCATACCTGAGTTCTCTAAAAAAAGAGTTCTCAAAGGTGTATGAAGTCTACCGATTCACACTTGGCCAGCACGGTGGACTATGGCCTAAACCCCACTTGAAAGGAGACCCGTGCCCAGCAGTGGGACAATGATGGGTTGATGATGAACCAATTTTAAAGGTGGATCTACCCTATGTAGTAGAACTATGGAGGCACCGTGTTGGTGCCTCCAATTTAAGATTAATAGCAGCAGTTTAACGTGCTCGTATTCTGATGAAGGATGGGTAAGTCTGACATACTTGTCCAAATCTTTCAATCCTAGTTCTCTCATTAGCTAACCTTAGGTAAGACACTTATTTGGGATTGAATACAGATGTCCATGAGAGGCCACTTGCCATCAGATAATATTATAAAAAAAATGTGTCCAAATATAAATATTACTAATTTATTTACAATCTAATTTATTGTAAATAAATTAATAATATTTATAAAATCTTATTATAAATTATATATTTATAAATATTGCAATGTGACATTAAGGGTTTCTATAATTTATAATCAAGGTAACATCTGTATGATCCTATAGCCAGGAAATAGGATCATTAGAACAAATGAATTAGCAGCAAGTAGATACATGTTGATATAATAATCTTATTGGCAAGGTATTTTAAAAGAACTAGGGTTGATAAATCTTCTAGAATTTGAAAAAAAGAGAAATTAAAGATACATTAGGATGAAATAATTGACTGTAAAAAGA
The DNA here is from genome assembly GCA_002930495.1 of Cecropterus lyciades. Classification (NCBI taxonomy): domain Eukaryota; kingdom Metazoa; phylum Arthropoda; class Insecta; order Lepidoptera; family Hesperiidae; genus Cecropterus; species Cecropterus lyciades. The sequence continues at coordinate 639,054 of MOOZ01000263.1, forward strand.
TAAAACATGGATTTTAATATATGTATGTTTAAATAAATTCTTACCTGACCACAATAGTCTGCAATGGTCCTCCACATGTTATTTACACGAGTACATGTTAATAAATCTTTTGGCTCTAAATAGTTGAAAATTACTATGAGTATTTCCTTTGGACATAAATCCCAAGAACATTCTTTATCTGAATCATTGATTTCCATTTTCGACACTGGATATTATTTATACACTTGTGCGTATGCTGCGTAAAATATAGTCAGTTAAAAGGTACAATCTTTTGAATTGCGAAAAAGATTATTTGTAAGAGTTTTTAGCAAGAGCCGCACGATACCTGTTTGACAGCATTATCTAGAGGGCCCCCGACACCTTTGGTTATTCTTATATTTTCCTCATATTCTGTAAGGATAAAAAACCAGATACGTTGATTTATGTGCTATTAACATAACTACAAAAAATCTGCAAATATGTTTTCCTTGTTTTCAATGAAAGTTTAATTTTTTAGTATTCATAATCCATGATAAAGTATTAAGGATGTACACAAATAATATATTAATTCCTCGTATTTTCTTCCAATTTTTTGCTTTACTTAATATCATTTAATAATTGTTTACAAAATACAAATTCAATAGAGGATAGAGGTGTGCGATTATGAGATATACTAATGGAATTATTCGATTATGATCATGTTTCGAGTTTTGTCGATCATTAATACCATTCTATTATGCCGCATCCGCACGCTTGCAACTTGCCGCAAACTCCAAACCTCTACAAAGCTACAAACGCTTGGGTTGATTTTGGGAATCAAATGTCGCCATCCACACGCTTTCGAATGAATTAGTGTGTTCGGAAGCGGCAAGCATGACGGATGTAATGGACATTCAGCTTGAATTCGGGATAATATTGGCTTAAGTTATTTTTATTATAAAAACAATAATTTTAGTATCAAGGAACATAAATATTATTTTGTTCTGTTACTCTGTTATTTTTTTAACCATATGAACAATATTTTCCGGGTCCCGAATAGGGAACATCGATGAACATCGATGTCCGATGATCATCGTGATATATGGATGTTTTTAATGGAAATAAAGTAATATTGATGATTGGATGATGACACAACCGGGGGAGGCTAGCCAGAGTGGCACTTTCTTAATTAAATTTAAAAAAAATCTAGCTTTGTGGGAAGTGGGTTACTCGGATGGTTCACTAGCTCTTTGGCTATTATTGACAAGGAGGTTCCGATATTAGCTGACACTTCAACTTGTTACTGTTACTCTATGTTTATTATTCCTTTAGTTGGGATAAAAGATGGCAGCGAATTAAAAAAGTTAGGTTTGATGACGCTAAGCCAAAGCTGTAAAAACATTTTAATAACAATAATTAGTTTCAGTTGGTTGACTTGGTTGTCATGATCATAAATGTCAAATACGGCTGCCTAAGTGTAACTGTCAAGTTAAGTTAGTTTAAGTCAATAATTTGTATCGAAAATTTGTTTACTATTTTAACATAAAGAATACTAAAGTTTTTATTTACTGTTTAGTTACATAACTTTAAGTGAATATAGTATATTTTTACATATGAAACAGAAATAGCTCCACAAACTTTGTAAACATGGTAAGCTCATAATATTTGTTTTCTAGATTTTATAACCTTGTTTAAATAACGAGTACACTTATTATTTATTAAAAAAATATTTACTGTAAATGTATCAACTGTAAGCTGTGTATATAAGCTTTTTGGTTGATATTACGGTTCTCTTTTATCTTCTGGACAGCTTCTTGTTCTACAGCTTGGACATGGCTGGGCTATTAGACTTGTAACTGACAACATACATTCTTCAATTCAAATGAAAAAGGGTTCTAAGGTAGAATTAGTCAAAATTTCATATTTCTGGACGTCTGTTGTCAACAGTAGAATCTCACCAGAGGCCTTACTATCCTAGTAGAGATGAAATATATGGGTGAACAGCTTCATGATGGCAATTTATTAATTAATTTATGAGATTTGATGATAATAATTTACTTACAAAAATGGTTCAGATAGGAAATCAAACTTAAACATTTGAGCTATAAAGTACGAGCTACCACATTCATAGCCAAGCTGAAATATTGCAATGTTGGATTGGTTGTAAACCTAAAAACAAATTGAATTATATTGCACATACATAATTGTTTTTACTGCATGACAGAATTTTATAAAAATAATAAAAATGTTTATATAATGTTTAGCGAGAGTTTTCCCATAAGGAACATACAAAACTTTGAGAATGTTTATCTTGTCTAAAGACATTATTATAATAAAAATTGAATTTGCTTGCTTTCCATGCCCCTAGCACAACAGGTAGGTAGGCCCTTTACGAGTGGCCAATCTAAATACCACATGCAATTTTACTGTTGTCTTCATTTTTTGGCTCTATGGAACTAGTAATAGACAATATTGTCTTAAAAGAAAACAAGTATGTAGTTGTCTGACAGAAAATAGCCATTGCCGCCGATGGACATCTGCAATCAACCCTAAATAAGCCTATATTCTGAGGGCAGATATGTTGTTACACCTTAAGATGAAGGATAGTAGATACAAAGATGAAATGTATACAGAGTCGAACAACTTTGAGTTTTAGTTAGTTTGTTTGAGTCAAAATAATAAATTTTGTGAATTTGTAATCACAGAAAGGGGAACAAAATGCTTGTATACTATTTACAGTATTCTGTTTTTAAATTATTTCAGAAATATGCTATTAAAACAAAAAACTTAGATTTTTACCAAGAAGTAGAACCAGTGTAGTTCGACCGGGAAGGTCACAGCTACTCTATAATTCTATATGAAGTTGCTTATAGATGTCCATGGGTGGCAGTAACCGATTACCATCAGGTGATTTGCATGTTCATTTGCTACTTCAGTCTGATAAAAAAAATCCTTGTTAGTCAAACATTATAATACTTTTCCAAGTTCTATGTTTGTGCACTCTTTGTATTTATGAAACTGAATAACATTAACATTTTCTTTAAATTTACAGGCTCGAAATGCAGAGAAAGCTATGTAAGTAACAATAGTATTATTACAATTAAATTTCAATAACAGTTAAAGTCCACTGAATTAAATATGAGGAAACCATCTTACACGCAGGAAAGGCAATGTATCAAAGTAACTGATGCTCACGGGCAGTAATGACCATTTACTATCAGATGCACTTCAAGTTCATTCCCTACTTCAATTTTATAAGATATAACTATATACTGATTTTTACTCGTCGTTCTGCCCTCTTTGGTCATTTTTTTTTATATTATATTATCATTATATTATGCAAACGAGCATGCAGTTCAGCTGGTGGTAAGTGGCTAAAGTGGCTACTGCCGCCCATGGACATCTGTAATCAACCCTAGGTCTCACCTAAGGTTAGCCACAGTTACGTTGCTACCCCTGATGGAATGCCTTGTAAAAGTATGTCTTACCACACCATTCAGATCAGAACACAGCAGCGCATAGCACTGCTGTTATGAGGCAGAAATAGGTGGGGCGGTGGTGCTTCTGGAGTCGAACCATAAGAGTTCTACCATTATCAAAATCTCAATCAAATTTCATCATAACAAGTATCCTATGTATTAATCTAGGTCATAAACTATATGTGTGCCAAATTTCAGCTAAACCGGATCAGTAGTTTTTACGTAAAAGAGTAAAAAACATACATACATCCTCAATAACTTTATAATATGTTATTTCAGGACAACATTGGCGCGGTGGCGCGCCGCTCAAGTACAAGAAGCGGGCGGGCAGCGTGAGCGCCGGCCATACCTTGCGTCGGAATGTAACGACCTACCTCAAGCTGAAAAGTGGAGATTACAGATCGTTAGGGAAATTGCCAAAAAGGTCGCTCAAATACAAAATGGTTTGTAACTCTTTATTTGATGCAAGCTAGATTGTATATTTTTTTTTATACATGTAGTTTGTGATTTTTATATCACATTCTAATATAATATTTCTTAATCTTATGCAAACATTGAAGGTTTTCTTTTATGTCCTTCTAATTGAATAAACAATTTACATAATCTATTTGGTCATGGGAATTTTAAAATGTCGTAAATATTTTTTTTCTAAATTTTCGTTAATTTTAAATTCAATTAAAAAGTGTATTATTTATAGTTTATTATGGACGATATAAATATCGAAGAAGTTAATTTACCATCTATTGAAACTCCAAGGGAACCAAGCATAAGGTCAAATGAATCTAATAAAAAATCGCCGACTGCCTCTATAACTTCGCCATTAAACACATCGTCTCCTAAATTAAGCTTATCACCGCCACGACAAGGAAGTCCTCAAAGAAAAATGTCCGTAGATTCCCAACCAAAAAGATCCATACAAACATCGTCAATCAAAAGTGAAAGGAGTCAAATAGGCAATTTATCTCGGAGTTCGCAAGAAAAAAGAAGATCTAAAAGCCCTAGCCTTAAATCTGATATTGGTAACAATAATAATAATGAATCAGTTTCTCATGTTGCCAAAATGTCTGTTCAGAGTGCGAAGGGTAAGAAAATATCAAACACTCCAAGTATGAAATCACAAAATATTGAAGACAACATACAAGAAACTATAACTCACCTTCAACCTCAAGGTAAAAAGATTAGTAAGTATGTTGATGAGCTGACTGAGACAGTGAAGGAACTTTCTCAGAACTTAGAAATAACTCAGTCACCTGCTTTAAATACAAATATTAATAAAATCACAAATATGAGTAAAATATTGACAAATGAAGCGAATGCTTTGAGAGAGTCTATAAAGAATTTGTCAGCTGATATTAGCCGAACTAAACAGGAATTATGCACTGTTAAAGAAGAAGATGTGAATTTTCCATATCACCTCTTTCTAATTGAACTAATAATTAATAAAATCCACATGAAATGCGAATGTTTTGAATTCAATTATGATAATCTAGTTATATCAGCGACATTTTTGGGCAAACTTCCGATTATTTTATATGATTCTTCTTACGGAAAAATTAATAATTTTAGTAAGTTAAACGTTGGGAAATCTACATTATTTGCAATGACATATGATAAAATCTGTTGTATCAAAGAATTTGTTATTCATTTGCAAATCACGAAACAACCACCATGTTCTACTTGTGTTACAAAAATCGCTGAAACGTACATGGATTACTCAAACGAATTTGCCACTCTTAGAGAAGAACTTTGCAAAAAGTGGACAGATGAACAACCGAATGATAATATTGTGTGTACTACTTCAACCCCTCTTTCCAAAAGCATGTTTTATTTATCGTGTTGCAAAAATGACCAAAGTGATCCGATAGGTATTATTGAAATTACTACTCGTATGTCGTTTTTGGGCAAAGAAATTACAACAGCGTTTAATGCTACATCAAAACCGCAAGGCACATCATGCCTATTGAAAGGAGACCATGGAATGAGTTTATATTCGTGTCAGAAAGTGGAAATGGATGGACACGGCAAAATACTTTTAGATGAAGATGTTATTACGAGACAAGAATCTCCTTCATCTACCAGAAGAACAGCGAGCCCTGATTCTCATTATTCAAGTGGCCAGGAATCATTCAAACGTACGGTACTTCCCCACCATTTATATAAACATCAAGGTGAATCATTTTATTAACTATTCCATTCATTAATGTTATTACCAAATATTTAAATATGGGAATTTTGCAGATGACAGACCAAAGTATGACGAAATATTTACGAAAATGAATGAAAATGAATTAACTATAAAAGTACCAAAAACCACTAAGGTTGAAAGATCGGGAAAATGTGAAACGGTTCAAGACTTGTGCACATGCGAAAATCCTATATACAGTAGTGGCGATCAAATTCAATTTGAATTACCGCGCGATACGTATCCAGCGAAATCCCAAAATACTTATACTTCCAATTTAAAGTATACTTACAAAAAAAGTGATATGTTTTCTCATAACAAAGACAAAAAAATAATCAACGTAACGCCGTCTAATTGTCCAGCTCCAATAAATATAGAAAAACAGATACATCCTCTAAAAGACGTTTTTATATTAAAAATAGGAAAGAAACTCGAAACTAAGGACAAGAAAACAGATTTAGAAATAGAACTAGTAACGCCTAAAGTTCCCACAGCAAAGCCTGTTGAAAACAATCAAGTTTCCCAGCAATGTAGCACTGGGAAGCTGGAAGATAAATCACAGAAGGCTGAGAAGAAAAAACCCAAGAAAGGAAAAAGTAAAACTAATGTAAGCAAGAAGAAAGATAAGAAAGGCAAGAAGTCTAAAAAACCAAGAACCAAGAAATAATTATTACTCTTATTGCAATAAATAAAACAGTTCATACATTTACATTTTAAATAATATAATCCAATCCAATTTCAGTTTCGCACACAACATAAAGGTCTAATACTTGTTTATTGTTTTTTAGTTTCATGTATTTATCATTACAATTTAATAATATTAATTTGTATTAAAGGAAAAAATATATATAACGTCATATAAAACCATTTACCATTATTTTCTAGCTGGCCTTGGAGAATTTCGAATACGAGACCTCAACGATGAAATCAACAAACTAATGCGTGAGAAGCGACATTGGGAAGTACAAATAAAGGCTCTCGGTGGTCCAGATCATGCGCGCGTTGGCCCTAAAATGTTGGATCAGGATGGTAAAGAAGTCCCTGGGAATAGAGGCTATAAATACTTTGGTGCTGCTAAAGATTTGCCAGGTAAGTAACGCGTTTAAACGTTCATTTTTTATTTTTTTCGAATTTGTAAAATGTAGTCATCTATGTAAATTAATGTCGAGGGAAAAGTTTTTTGTATGTATTGATTCTATACTTTGTGTTCTTTTTATTCTTATGGAATTATCAATCACTTTAAGGTAAAAGGAAACATAAATAATAAAAAAGGAAAGGTAAAAAACTGTAAGGTGTGTAAAGACTAATAATTCCCAGTTGGTGTTGATTATTTTGATAACCAGGAATGGATTTTATGAAGAACTATTGATGCAGATAGATTGATCACATCTATTTCTGTCGTGAAGCAGTTCTTGCGTTTCGGTGGAAGGATATAGGTGCCGGCTCACTTATATATGAGGCGACCATCTTTGTCCTTAGGATCAGCGACTAATCTGTGATTGTCTTCTGACAGAACCCATGTTCTATGGGAATTTTACAGATGTCCATGAGCAGCAGTGACCTCCTACTTAGCTACTGCATGCTCGATTGCTACTTCAATCTAATAAAAAAAAACCAAACATACCCGATTGCATCAGAAGGAGGGTAATGTTTTTCGAGAGTATGTATGTATGTATGAATATATGTATGTTTGTTTGTATGTATATCCATTTCTTTGGCACGCGCTACAGTTCAAATGGCTTGACGGATTGAGATGTTTGACATATCATTTCATATCGTCTCAGTTTATATATTTTTTAATGGCGGATGCAAATAGGTGGTAAAGGGGGGGAGGAGTGACGACTTTTGTTGTTATCGCGACAATATGAGTATCAAATGAAAGCTAGTAAATAGACCATTCTAAGAATATATATTGTAATACTTTTACTGGACTATTTTGATTAAAGCTCCTATTAAACTAAAAAGTTAAATTAAATGTCATTATGAACAAAACATCCTTTTAAGCAGTCGGGTTTTTATTTTAGCATTTTTAACAATAATACTAGTTTAAGTGTACCTGACTCTCCTGTAAAATTAGCGTTTTTGTGACTCTCACTTCATACTAAAACTTAGCTGAGGCCATTACTCACTAATCTTGCTATTCGACTAGGTGTGCGTGAGTTGTTCGAGCAGGAGCCGCCGCCGCCGCCGCGCCGCACGCGCGCGGACCTCATGCGCGACGTCGACGCGGACTACTACGGCTACAGGGACGACGACGACGGACTTCTCGTACCGTTAGAGGCTGAAGCCGAGAAGGAAGGTATGTTAGTCGAAAAATAAAGAAGACGACATTTTGTTTACTACGACGCGCGTCTGCAACGGTCAAAGTCTTTAATATAAACGGGGCTTAAATATTTGTCCATACGAAATGCACGTTCAGTTATATGCGTGTGATGCTAGCGAATATTACAATTTATTTGCAAAGAAGGTAACTAATCCCAGTAAGCCGATGGACTTCTGTATCCATAACTTATTAAGATAGAAGTTATACTAGGAAGCTTTTTGCACGTTGCTTTATTCTTTAAAATGTAATATTTGTGTTGCAGCAATAGCTCGTGCAGTCGAAAAATGGAAGAAAAATAAGGAGCAAAACAAAGATCAGGATGTACCAGAAGAAGAAGACATTTACCCAGAGGATGTAAGTTCAGTTTACTTTTGTAGAATTTACAAAACTTCAAATTTGCTTTTGTATAATTTACATAATGAGAATAATATTAAATTAAATAATTTGCAGTAAACATTCCATAAAGAAGACTTATTTTTTGTCATTTATATGGCAATATTAGGGATAAAATTATTTTGTATTAGTATAATTATAAAATAAAACTCATAATAAAAAATAGCTACCAACCATAATAATATTCAATCCATGATCGGCAATATCGGAATGACCAAGGAGATTACTTAATCGTAAAATCAAATACACGCTTTTTCATGTTTGTAATTATTAGAGAAAGTTACTACTATGACCGATCGCTATGTAAACAAATGTATGTCACTCACATACATTTTATTAGGCCTCGTAATCTCGCTGTAAATTGCAGCGAATGTTTCGTGGCACATCATCCTATTTGATGGGTCCTACGTATACTGCCGTAAGTCACTTCGGGCTCTTCCCAATAATTCGCGCATTACGTTTGTTATACCCTGTTCTATCATATAAATAATTACAATACGTTTTTTAGTTAGTTTCAAAATTGAAACTCGTATTAAAAAGGCGAAAGTGACAATTATTATGTAAAGTAAAAATGATTCATATCAATGTATAAACAGTCCTATTCATACGCTTCCTTTAAAAAGATCATGGATTTCTTTTAGGGATTTAACATGTTATACTAAAAATCCTGTTTTAAAAACTTTAATGTGCTCTCCTGTAAAATTAGATATTTTCACTTTACGCCAGCATACATAGGAGCGATCGCCATAGCGTCATAAAAAATGCTTTTTTTTTAATTGTATGGAAGTAGCAAACGAGCATGCAGCCCACCTGATGGTAAGTGGCTACTGCCACCCAGGGACATCCGTAATCAATTCCAGGTAAGATCTAAGTCTCACCTAGAGTTGGCCACAGATGCGTTGCTACTCCTGAGGACTAAGTTGGAATGCCTCGGAAAAGTATGTCTCCATTACCACACCCTTCAGACCAGAACACAACAGCGCATAACGCTGCTGTTATTAGGCAGAAATAGGTGTGGCGGTTGTGCTTCCGGAGTCGAACCACAAAGGGTTCTACCACCTTCCATAACAAAACGCTTTCTACGTTCATAGCCCTACACTAGGATTTTCTCCTGTGTCGTAGGTGTCATGGACACAAAGACGAATACACGAGCACCCAGACCCAGAACAGAAATCTAAACTCAACATTCAGATGTCTGTCTGGCCGGGGTTCAACCCCGGGACTGCGAGTCAGATCGGTCATAATTATTGTTGTGCAGCCGGAGGACAAGCGGGTGGAGGAGGAGGAGGGCTCGCGGCCGGCGGCGGTGCCCTCGCAGCGGGACGTGGAGGCCGCGCTGCTGCGCCGCCGCAAGCAGGAGCTGCTCGAGCGGTACGGCTGTCTGCACGTCAAGGACGAGCCCAGCTGACAGTAGACATTGTTTTGTTTAACGATATTAAAGCTCCAAATTATAGTTTTTTTTTTCTTTCGCTTATCCTCTTCTTGACACGATTGACTACGCTTTTTAACATAAGTGCGTTTAGGAAATATCAAAAAGTTATATCTTTTTACCTGACCCTCTCAATACCACGATTTAAAGTTGCGGTTGTTTACGATGCCCTTTAAAGTGAGTGTGTCTAAATGATCACAAAAGTTAGAATCGAAGCGGGTTAGGTCTCCCTTCTCTTATTCGTTTATACACACAGGTAACGTAATTTCAATGAAACCCGCTATTGGATTATCAAATTAACATATCGATCCGCTAATTTGTTATGGACTTATTAAACAAAATATTTGATAAAAAATAGGCGTATAATGAAATTTAATTAATTAACTATTTACCTATTTAAAAGAATATTTTTCATAAGATCGTATTTAAATAAAATAATAAAAAAAACATTAAACGAACTGTGTGTGGTATTTGATCGTAAATATACGCCTCGGGCGAAATGGACCCGAACATATTTGTCCGATAAATGCGACGTAAGCTATATTAATATTATCGCAATTAAAATGAAGATGTCAGATTACAACAACAGTTTTATATAGAAATAAAAAACAAATGTATGTTTGCCATTATTTATTTCCGAACGATTTTAATTAATTCACCGCATATAATCACTTACAAGCAAAATATACACAAAATTGACAACATCCGGTCCAGTTTCAAGAAGCCATCGGTGAACTCGACCATATAAATAAACCTCGGGTTGCTTCATACACTTTCGTAGATCCTATACAAGCATCTACTAAATACATCTAGGAACAATTTGCACTGGCTTAAAAAATGACGGTCTAACGTAAAAAGGGGGTTTCATTCTAATGAAGAAACAATAATACCTATATGTTTACGAGAATGTTATAAGCAGCTATAATATATAGCTTTCATAAACTTAAACTCTAAGACAATTATGGACTGTAGACCTGACCATATCATCTAATCTAGAAATGTATAAGTTTCATGATAAGAGAAAGTAGTGTACTTGTAAAAAGTAAAACACATGTTTAATATTTTGATTTGAATCGTTGTTAGTATATTCGGTTTATTCTAAGCACTGTAGTTGACATGAAATAAATAGGTTTCTATCATGGATGCGATAGATGCGAGCTCTAATCTGTATCTGTGAGATGCGTTCCACGGAATATGATGTCAAATCTCCCAATTGTCTGATTGGATTATAGGCCAAAAACATGCCAAACATGGCACGGAACGGTATATTCTCTGTATATAATCTTTAATCATTTATCTAGGTTATTTAAAACTTACTGAAACGCCTTTGCCTTCTACTACAAATCGACCCGGGAAATCGACCCTGACAGGTTTAAAAGTCAATATTTTCTATAAATAAATGTACAATCTACTTTCGACCGTAATAAAGCTAAGCTGCGAATTATACCTCTGCTAATATGAATCCCATTACACGAGGAATGTACAAACTTAACGCAATCATAAGCATCCAGTACTGATACAAAACATTAACACAATTTCTCGAATACATAACATTACTCTAAAATATATCTCTCATAAACGAATATACTACTGACAATGATTTCATAATTGTATGCAACATTTTTAATTACATAATTTGATGATGATTAATTATTTAATTATGAATGTGTAGGCACCAAATAAAATTACATTGTGTTTTATGATCGAGCAATTTATCAATGTTGCTGTTTAATTTCAAAATGAAAAAAATATGTAATATAATTATATCATAAAATAATATGAAACTTCAAACGTAACACAATTATTTATCTACGTAAGTACCATTATCAGACTTTGTCTAGTGACCACATGCCTACCCTCTACACAATTCCAAAGCTATTAGCTATTATCCATTAGATAAGATTCTACAGATTCGTTCTCATTGCCTATAATTTATATGTCTATAGATTGTTTATTTCAACCTTACACAACAATTAACTACATTGTGTTCGTACATTTGCAAAAGTTAATCTTAGAAGACTTAGTGTATAAAATATATTTTCGCACACTAATGTAAAGAAAAATACAAGAGCGTTGTCTTAAGACAGACGAAAAAACAGATTTATTCGAACTAATCCTTTTTAATAATGATGGAGACTATCTATTTATATTTGTCACCAAAAGAGATTTTAAAAAGCTACCAAAATCTATTTTTCGCTCCTCATATAAACAGTGTTGGCTAGATCTACGTTACATAAACATTATATCGCAAGTTTTACGTATGTTGAAACATTATTTATAACATGCATTATGTAAATAATTCTGTAATCATGAGACAACCAGTTGACATTTTAATATTAACGTTTAACGGATTTAACTAATTTTTATATAGAAAAAAACTTGTTTATTTCTACTATATGTGCACCTCTCCCTAAATACCGTTCATCCCAATTTACATTGTATACCTTCATTTATACCCATACTCATAAATTATTTGATTTATCCAACATATATAAATACAACACTTGCATTAAACACCAAATTACACAAAATATGTTTTTTTTTTATAAAAATCAACATAATTATTTCCTACACTTCAAACCAACATTTCGTTTGTTCGATGTAACTCGTACGAAGTAGGTACATGTGAAAAATCCTACTATATTATTCAAATATATTATGCGATACTATATGAACTATATCCTACTGTGTGTTGTAATGGCTTACTTTGCACATGTGATAAAACATGACTATAGACAAATTCTCTTAGTATTTGAGGTCGTAGCACACTACACAGCCCCGTAGCATGACCGAATGAAGGTTTAAAGATCTTTATTCTCATAAAAGGCAAATATGACAATACATGAGAATCATATGAATATGTTACAATTATGAACGTCATAACACCATGAATCTTTAAAAAAAGCCATATGCTTTATATGCTTTCATACTAATAGCCTCACACTAGGATTTTCTCCTGTGTCGTGGGTGCCGTGGACACACAAAGACGAATACACAAAAACCCATACCCAGAATAGAATCTAAATTCATCGTTCAGATCTGGCAGAGTATCAAACCCAGAACCCACTGCGTGTCAGACCGGTGTGGTGACCGTTTCGCCACGCGGATCGTCATGGATGTAGCGCGTTATTTTTGTCAGTACAAGTTGCTACGGATCAACATTATCTATAATAATATTGTATTTTAAAGATTATATCATGATCGATTACTATATAGATGTAGACGAATGTTCGTTAAAAGTTTAATCGCTGCGTTTACGTTTTAGCGTTTGTTTTTTTTATAAGTCAGACTTACACATCATTATAATATTACAAATCTTAAAACATTTGAACGGGGAAGAATTATTTTTAACAAGTAACGTAGACTACTGGTGTATTACAGGGGCGGAAGAAAAACATATAAGAAGTACACTCAGATATAACTGCGTCGAGAAATCCCATATACATTATTATTTATGCATATAATGTGGCAATATAGCTACGGTCATGATATGGCACGGTGTAGTGAGAAGTCCTTTATGACAGCGTGAAATTTATTTATTTATCTTCAAGTCATTGATATTATGGCACTCAACAAAACCATAAATGTCGTATATCATATGGAAATTCATACATCATGATCATTATTTCATTTTAGCTAAGCTTCGAGACTATACGGCTATGAGCCTTATATATCTTAACATTAATTAAACTAGATCTGCTTAAATATTTATAGATTTAGTTACAGTAAGTCAGAAGCCAGAAAAAATTACGGTAGTAAATGAATGCAAAAATTATGAAATACTTTACGATATATTTAGTAATACATGAGTATCGCATTGTATTAAGTTCGATAAGTATATTATTCTTCTAAAATTATCTTAAACTACCGACTAACATACACCAAATACGTCTTAGTATGTTATCATTTAAATATAATATTGTTCAAGTAACTTCTGAATCAATATGAACATATTTAGAGCACATACGTATCATAGACGTAGTGAGGATATAGACTGAATATTACTATTATTGTAAAATAATCTCTGGTAACAGACAAATATATCTAGTTAAACGCCATACCTTAATTCAATGACGAATGAACGGGAGTTCAAAAATCTATAATGGATAGCCTAGGACGAACAACATACATATATTATACCAGAGCTATTGAGTAGCATCGGAAAATTTACCTTTGTCTACTTTAATTCAACTAACACCTGTAATCTGTTTTCTGGAAAAAAGCAATTTGATAATATTTTACCTATGGCAACGTGTTCTGATTATCAAATAGAGTCCTATATCGATCCTTTGTCTATGTTACGTAAATATCATATGCGGTTTATCTAGTGCGTACAAAATATTATGTTTTTGCTATATTATATTACCCTTACTAGCTAATGATGGTTATTGATATTCATTAAAATGCGTCATATGGGGTTTCTTAATAATTTATTTAATATTTCTAATGAACCAAGCTGTAATATGATATTCTTTATAATGGCTTCATCAGCAGTTGATCACATTTTTAAATACGACTTGTAATCCATCATTAGCTAAGTGGCTTGTAGCTATATGATTAATATTGATATTTAATACTAGATATAGATGTTGGGGCGTTAAGATTGGAATAGATTCTGCTGCTTGGCATCGTTCTCGAAGTCGCTCCACGCGTTGTTAAGCTCCATGAATATCATCTTCGCTATGTTTTCGTTCGACGTTCCCATTTGCTGCAAGATAAATTTAATATGATTCGCCGGAAGCATAAGATCTTATATAGGATTGGTATCAGACTCGTTGCTATCCTCAAAAGTTGTCGTGTATAGTGTAACTAAGTGTGTAAGTGTTTTGATATATGTGCAATGTATGATGCGACCGGGGAGGTACAGCCGCCACACATTTCTAGCGTGAAGTAATTATTGCGCTTAGGTAGATAGGTGTGGTTGTGGTCTTACATTCATATGAAGAGACTATTTTAATTCTCGGGAGAAGCAATACCTCTATAATTGACTTTATATAGAATTCCTGTTCTATATGAAGTTACTTGCAGAGTTACATAGTTTAAAAATATTCTTTATATTTAAATAAATAGACATAGATTATTGGCTATAATGTCTAATTTTCAATTATTATTTTTTGATTTTATTTTTTTCCATCCACCTATTGTGGAATCCGGGCCATCTGCCTCCAGTTATATGGGAATTGCGGTTGAGCCCAGGGCACCTTCTATGAGGTACCTCAGCTTAAGTCAGAATGCTAATGTGGGGCACTGGGGATGAACGCCCGATCATGCGGGGACCTTGTGAATTTTTTGACCGTCCAGCGGCACTCCGCCCACACCACCGTGAGCAGCGAGCACAGCAGCGAGAGGACGTTCGCCTTGGCCCTCTAGTGACAGTACCTTGTCCGGGTGCACGGCGAGGCAGGCCTTGCGGTAGTTGCGCTTGACGTCCGCGGGCGACACCAGCTGCGCCATGTCGCAGCGCGTCCAGCGGCACTCCGCCCACACCACCGTGTGCAGCGAGCACAGCAGCGCGCGGACGTTCGCCTTGGGCCTCTAGTGACACATATCTGTGACAGTACCTTGTCCGGGTGCACGGCGAGGCAGGCCTTGCGGTAGTTGCGCTTGACGTCCGCGGGCGACACCAGCTGCGCCATGTCGCAGCGCGTCCAGCGGCACTCCGCCCACACCACCGTGTGCAGCGAGCAGAGCAGCGCGCGGATGTTCGCCTTCTTACCCTCCGTCTGTTCACACGGTAACGAATAATTACACCGGTTATTACGCCACTCCTTAACACGCGACCGTTTGCATGGCCGCGTTTATTATCGTATAACTTAAGCACCTTAGTTTGTATTGATACGGGCCAAAATATAAAAACGGAGAGAGTGCCACGAAACGCTGACTGTGGCATATTGAAGTATGAGATGAGTATGAGATGTTTAAAAGAGAGTTAACTCTCTTACCTCTCTTTTAAAATTACGTACATAATATAATTTTTACATAGAAATAATTAAATCATTAATGATAATGGCTTTACTAAAAATATATATGAAAAACAATCACAGCCTACACTTAAAAATAAGGTTTCGATATAACAACTCACCCATTCATGAATCTTAAGCTTGTCGGGATCCATTTCTTTCACCATCTCTTCCTTTCGCATAGCATTCATTGTTTTGGGTCCGCTGTCCTTCTTAGCGAAGTCGTATCCCTGGCTACCCAGTAGATCGCCGAACACGTCCGCAGATTTTTTTGTCTTTTCTTCAGCAGGGGGCTTGGCCGTATCAAAGTGAGTTCGGCTAAAAAATCAAATAGATTGTCCATTTTGAGGTTATATGTTTTTTCTCTGCATTATTTCTGTATCACCCCCACCCATGTAATGTTATTATGATGATTGCAATTATGTGTCCAAAAAGGTGTCGTGCTGCATACGTGGAAGAAGGGACGCATCGTGCGGCCAATTATTACATATAAAACTCACAGCGCGCAAGCGCGTGGGTATGGACAGGTACATACCTGGCCTCTCATCCAAATGGATAAGAGGCCAATCATTACACATAGAAATATATACGTTATAGCTACGTTACGTTAAGTTACGTTATACCAGGCGTTATAGGACGCCTGGTAGATGTAAAAGATCGTGTTCGTAGAAGTAAATATATAGCAGAATAAAAATAACGCCATCTACGAACAGTATTCACTTAGTCGAAACACCGCAGCCGGCTTAGTTTGTTCGATACGTAATAGTTCCGACAATATATAACAGATGGCGTAATAATACATACGGTGTGGCGATCGCCACGCGAACAATCAGGTTTACGTGCGTTAATAGATGTTTCACATCAAAAATGATCACCTATAGCTGCGCGGATGTATAGGCATGTACGGACGTGTGAGTGGGAGGTTAATCTATATATATAAATGAATGTTTGTCTGTAAATACCCCTTATAGAATCGTAAACCATGCATTTGATCTTGTGACGATCTTTAGCAAAGTTGTTGTGCATAAGCCCACAGAGGTTTCTGAGTTGGTACGACCAATTCTCGAGGGGTAGCACCACTGTTATTCAAATTAATTTTTTGTTGGTGGCGTAGCAATGCGCGCAGGGTACATAATCATTAACATAAACGCTTTGTACACTCATAGCCTCACATTAGGATTTTCCCCTGTGTCGTGGGTGCCATGGATACACAAAGACGAATACACAGACACCTAGACCCAGAAAAAAATCTAAAGCCACCATTCTGAAATTTGTCTCGCCGGGGATCGAACCCAGTACCCACTGGGTGCCAGACGTGTCGAAAAACAAAATATATTATTATAAAAATAATAAATAAAGTTGAATAGTTTTCGAACTACCAACATAAGTTTGTTTTTCAAAGTGTTTGTATGAATTACACAGGTATGTTATTCGGTTTTTGAAAAAGTGCTATATCTCTAAAACTGTCAACCGTATCTTATTATCTCTTAGTTTAAAAGTTAGAGGGGGGGGAACACATTACCGCTTGGAAAGGGCTTATCTCTCAAACAATCGGCTTTGAGAATTAATGGTTTTAGAAACCTCATACACTTACCTACCAAGTTTCAACTCTGTAGTCTTAATAGTTTTCGAATACAGTGGCTGTGACATACGGACAGACAGACAGACAGGCACGACGTATCTATAAGGGTTCCGATATTTGCCATTTGGCTAGGGAACCCTAAAAATGTTCACCTGTAGTCCGGTTGGTGCGCGGGCGAGCGCGCGGGCGTGTGCGAGTGCACGGGCGTGTGCGAGTGCGGCGTGTGCGCGGGCGACGCGCGCGGCGTGTCGCGCG
>MOOZ01000263.1:674724-685783 GCA_002930495.1 Cecropterus lyciades
CAAAGACGAATACACAAACCACTAGACCCAGAACAGAAAACTGAACTCATCATTCAGATGTTTGTCTGGCCGGGGATCGAACCCGGGACCCACTGCGTGTCAGACCAGTATGGTGACCGCTCCACCATGTGAGTCGTGATAATGAATCTAAATGTTCAATTTAATATACAATAAATACATTCATTATATTACATGATAAATTGATTATTTAGTTCAGGAAACACATTTAAAATTTGATTTCCCAATAATATGGTCTATATGAAACTTGATAAGTTATTTCAAATTCTGGCATAAGTGTATATTAATTTTAACCACATCAGACACTATAATACACTTTTACTATTTTCCTCCATACTATGTTAATACTGTATGACCATGAAGTTTTATTAAGTAAACCAAATGAGCATGCAGTCCACCTGATGGTTAGTGGTCCCTGCCAGGTCATCTGTTATCAACCCCAGATAAGATCAGAGTTTCACCTCATGTTAGCCAAAGATGTGATGCTGCCCTCAGCGGACTAAGTTTGAACGTGTCGCACACGTATCACTGCTTTAGCATACCCTTCAGACCAAAACACAGTAGTGATTAACACTGCTGTTATTAGGCAGAATTTTTATTTTATTTTTTAGATTTTAATCATACCCATTTGTTTATGAAATAATTTAATAAATAGGAAAAATCCTGTAAATTCTGTTATATCACATATACATCTATAAATACATTCATTTAAAAGTACACTGGTGAATAGAAAGACATTAAATTATTCTACAGAAGTACACTGGTGGAAAAAAAAAAACATTAAATTATTTTACAGAATGTAATGTTAATATACTTACTTATAATTTCATGAAAACATTTGTAGCGTTGATCATTTGGGTTGAGGTTGTAATTGCCATTCAGTATAGCCAATTTAGCAGAATCCTCAAAAGGGTGTTGCATATAACATAGAGTGTATAAAATGCAGCCAAGTGCCCAAACATCCACGGAATGATCAATTTTACGATTATCCCAAGTATCCAACATCTCTGGTGCTCTATACATTGGTGTTGTAAATTGAGCCAACTAAAACATACGAAAAATGTTATGAGTATAACAAATAGATAATTACTGTAAATAATTCGGATTACAAGGAAATAAATAAATAAAAACGTTATTATTCATAACTTACATTTTCTTCTAACATATTTCTCTGATTAGCACTCCAGGAAGGATTGGGTGCATAAACATCAGTTGTTGCAGAGCCAAAATCACATAATTTAATTGTACCTGAAATAAAGTAATGGTTATCACTATATTAAATACAAGGTTTTATTATTTGGTGATTTATAAGCATACATAATTATAATTTTTATAATTTGATTTAATCATTAAACTTATATCTAACATTACAGGAACCCAATGCATTAGTTAAGTTGAATTGAATATAGTCTCAGAATATTTTTGCACATAAATAATCAAAATAACAATAATTGCATTAAATTTTAATCATTACAATAAAAATATATTTAATTGGTCCGATATACATGGTACATGATGGTGGAATGGTTATTGTCCCTCAAAAATAATGGCCTGGCTTCAAAGGGAAGCTTTTTTGTACTTTTCTTCTCTTAAGAAACCCTCTAGGATTATATTAGAAGGAAGTTTATGCTACATTTTGCATGTGTTGAAAGGAGTAAGTAAGAGTGATGTTTGCTTACCTTCGTTGGATATTAGAAAATTTTCTAACTTGAGATCACGATGAGCTATAGGGGGAACTTGAGCATGCATGTGTTGCACAGCACGACAAGTCTGGTAAAACACCCTAAGTATAGTCTGTAGAGGAAAGGCCTGCCCCCTATTTTGGAGAGCTTCCATAAGGCTGCCACCACTGCAAAGGTCCGTTAGCAACAAGTATTCACTCATTCCATGACTTGTTTTTGATTTATCAATAAAAGAAGCAGCTATATATTTAATTATATTAGGGTGGCCTGACAGCTTCTTTAGTATACTAATCTCCTGCATTATATTCTTATTAGCCTGCTCATCGGCAGCCATCAACCTCTTTAAGGCATATTCTGTGCCTGATGAAACATCTTGAGCAACAAACACAAATGCAAATCCACCTGAAATTAAATAATTATTTTAGTATATGTTTATTAAATTTTGTGTTCAGCAGCATTTACCATGTGGACATATATTTTACAGATGATGTTAAATAGATACGTAATTATTATGCACAAAAATCTATATTTAAGGAAAAATGAAGACAGTGATGAGAATGTAGTGAACATCAAAATAAAACAATTTAAATAATCAAGTTAAAGTACACTCATGATTCGATTTGATTATGAATAGACTTTTTATCAGAATTTACTTAGAAATCTTTTTACAATTATTAGCTTATTATTTTTGAAAATCATTATAGAAATTTTCTTACATAATTGCACAGACAAGTAACTAATACATGAACCTTAAATATGAGATTTGCAGACACTTAAATATAATTAATTTAACTTTAAAAACAAGGATGTTACATAATATCTACTATAAATCTAAAAATAGAAGGTATGTAGACTACATACCTTCTATTTTTTTGAGATTAGCAAATTTAGAAACAATTCAATTTATTAAAGAAAAAAGACAATTAGGTACTAGAATTGATTTCAAAAGTGCATTTTTTTATACATACTTCATTGTTGAATAATATTACTAAATTGTGTAATTGTGTTATCACTGGTGAATTTTATATAAAATGAATAAAACAGGTAAATATCATCTTTATAATACCCAAATTATAACAGGTATAGTTATTTTGCCTTACAAATGTACTGACTGTAGATTTATAAAAAATAATGAAATCGACTATGAAGTATTTGATATGAAGTATAAAAGATTCAATATCCTTCATACATGTAGTACATAATATGGGACTATTATGTATATTTGATCTAAGCAAAGTAAATACTATTTAAAAGTCAAAAGAAATTGTATGCTTTTTTATTAATATATTAATGTTACATAATTAAAACTGGTGAGGAAGTGTCATAAAAAGTTCAAGGATTGACTACAATTTGCATACAATATGGCATAAAAATAGAGAAATCTGTAAGGCTAATAGTAAAATAGAATTTTATAGAGGTCAGACCAGACTTAAAAGTAAGACAATTACTAGATAAATGTAGCAAGACATTAATGATCATTATGTTTTGCATTATTTCCTGGACGGCAGTGTAACAAAACAAACAGGGATGAAGTTGTTAATAAATAATTTTATATGGATGTAAGTAATGAAAAAAGGAGTATAGTCCTCTGACCAGGCGGACTGGTGACTTGAAGAAGACAGCGGGTAACCACTGGATTCAGATAGGTCACGACTGGTCAGATAGGCGCTGATAAGGGAAGGCCTATGTTGACTTCTGGACTTTTAAGGGCTTATAGATAGATAGAATGAAAAATGCAAAAAGAAAAGGTAATCCTGTTATTTTGCATATAATCAAATCCTGTTAATATGGACATAACACTTTCAACGAAGCTTAAACTATTATTGTTGAAATTGACTTTCGCTTTTTTTTGCAATAGAATCAGAATTCAAAAATAGGTATTTTGACCATGTTTCTTCTTTGTTTATGTTGAAAATAATACATTTTGTAACTTTACATCACACTCGGCAATAAAAAATGTACTGCAATACAATACTGTAAGTATTCTACAATAATTTCAACATTTAATTGAAACACTAATACAACTTAAAAATATTACACACTTTTGATGTTTGTTACATTTAAAGTGGTGCTAAATCCGTAGAATGAGTCCGTAATTAAAACGTAAGCCTTCACAATGCCAGGCAATGAGCCCTTCCGCCCCCAATCGACGGCTACGCAGAGTGCACTGACCCAGACGCGAATGAAACTAATTTATTATACCAATTACCACACATACAAAATAGTTTTATATTTTATCCAATAATAACATACTCACCTTCTGCGATGACTTTTTTCACTCTCAATTTCATGTTTCCAATTTCCACAAATTGGCCAACGAAATCATTATCACTGCCACCGTTGGCACCTCCAGAACTGAAGTACCCCATGGCTGATTTAAAAACGCTCATTTTAATCTATCAATGTTTTAGCTTTAACGAAAATATGAAATAATTAAACACAAAGAAGCTATTCTATGCCTGGATCCATTTTATAATAAGCCAATCGAGTGTACATTCGTTTCACAGAAAAGACGATTTGGCAGAATGGATGGCAAATTTGACAGATAAGGCATAGCAAAATGCAGATATTATATATTTTTATGGTACAGATAAAACAAAATAATTACTTCTTTTTAAGTTAATTGATTCCACGATGTTTGAAACTGGAATCGATTATAAACAAATAAGATTAGACGTTAGCATCACTATTGACTTGCTTAACATAGCCAATCATATTGCGGACTTCTTCTGTCGCATAGTGCATGCATGCAAGATAATTTATCTTTTTGTTGATATTCACTTGGATTTGGTTGACACAAATTCAGAGACAGAGTACAATTGTTTCGCAGTGAAATCGTGGTTAATACGTTATTCTTTGACAAATATATTACAATACAAGTGTGTATCAGCAAGAAAGCTGGAATAGCTGATGTTGAATAAGTAGTTTGGAGTCGAGAATGGGCTTTGAAATCAAAAGGTTTCAAGGTGACGTTGACGAAGAACTGATTTGTCCCATTTGTTCTGGAGTTCTAGAGGATCCCTTGCAGGTTTGTAGTAAAGTGTACGAAATATGGAGACGGTCGTATACTGTTTTTGTGAGTCTAATTTGTTTTATCTTAGGCTCCCGCTTGCGAGCACGCTTTCTGCCGTGCATGTATCACCGAGTGGATCAGTCGCCAGCCCACTTGCCCGGTGGACCGTCAGGCGGTGACCGCCAGCCAGCTCAGACCAGTTCCGCGAATACTACGCAACTTGCTATCTAGGTACAATTTCGTAACTGTTATGTGATTATCCACTTCTTGCAACATTTCAGGTTATAATGTGACTGTTTGTTTATGTATTCATATCATATTTTTGTTACATATATGACTATTCAATAGATTTCAAGTATATGAATAGTTAATAGGGACCTATGTGTATCAAACACCAACCAAAGATTATGTTATCTAATAGATATGTAATTGTAAAATAATGTTTTACAATGACTTTATTGTAAAACATGTAAATAAATACAAAACGAAAGAAAATTATCTATAGAAAATTTCTTATTTTTAATATTGTGATTCATATTTCTTTCACATATAGCTAATAGTAAATGTGTTATTCTCTTTCTACCTGTCCCCATAAGAATAATCTAAGAATATTGCTAATAGAGTATTTTATTATTATTGACATGATGGGAGACTAACTATAGAAAAGTTTGAAATCATAAAACATTTTATGGGTACTCACGATATGTGGTTTTTAATTTCTTTTTGCCGATATTTCGACCCATTGTGAGTGATAATTAACGGGACTTATTAAAATATATCAATTCTGCGATAATATTAGTCTAAAATCAATAAAACATTTAATAATGTAACTTAACATATTGAATACTATCAGCAATATTATATTTTGGCAATGACCTCATTAAATGTGGGTGGCACAGATGGCAGATATTATACAACTTGTGTTGATTGTAATAAAGGTAACAATGAATATTAATTACAGCATTTTATTAACAGAAAATAATATTAAAGATCTGTAATTTTCAAATTAAATTTCAAATACAAATATTTCAGAAATTTCACTACTTATTAGAAATATATTGTAATAGTTTATTTCCACATTACAAACTTGGCTCATATTGAATAGTTATGAAAGTTGGAACTATGTTACTCATTATTCCCACAGATTATGTACAAGCTGCGACAATGCACCACATGGTTGCAATGCTGTGTTAAAATTGGATTCATTGGCATCTCACTTAGTTGAATGTATGTACTGCAAAATTAATTTTTAATGCATGCTTTCTAGAAAACTATGTGTAAATGTATTACAGATTGATCAATGAAATGAAACTGAATTACATAGTTTGAATTATTTTATTGAATTATATAAATGAAATTTTTAGGTGAATATAACCCGAAAAGACCAATGCCATGTGAAGCAGGCTGTGGTCTAGTTATACCCAAGGATGAGTTGGCGGAACACAATTGTGTGCGTGAACTCCGGGCACTCATAGCAACACAGCAAGGCAAGCTCACAGACTACCAACAGGAGCTTGCTGAGCAGAGGCTCATCATTAATGAGCATAAACGTGAACTTGCATTACTTAAGGTGAGTATTATCATGAATATATAAGCCACATAGTGTCAGCCTCTGTGTGCCTCTTAACTTAAAGAAAACTGAAGTTATTTGTCAATTTTTTTTTTAACGCTTTTTCTACCCTCATGGCCTTACAGTAGTATTTTCTCCTGTGTCATGGGTGCCATAAACATACAAAGACGAATACACAAACACCCAGACCCAGAACATAAATCTAAACTCATCATTCAGATGTCTGTCGGCCAGGGATCAAACCCGGGACCCACTGCGTGTCAGACCGGTATGGTGACCACCACATGGGTCGTGGTAGAGCACTATGGTCACATACATGCAGTACTGGTACAGTGAATACAGCAAAGCACTGTACAATAGGCCTATGTCCTGTAGATCACTTTATGTTTTCTATGATCTATTTGTAATGTAGACGTGTACACACTTCTGAACAATTTAGCTTTAATACCAGTATATAAATGAAACTTATCATGACTACAATTGTAATTTAATTTCCACTATATAAATTAGACCTAATATTAGGAATCTGTTGTATACAGGTCTTAAATATGGCATCCATCCTTATTATTATGTTTCAACTTTGACTGTGAAACTTATGTAATAAAACCAGCAAACAAGTGTCCACTTCAAGATCATGTGCAGAGTATATGTTGTAGCTTGTCAACAAAATCCACTGTCTATCAACATTTCATTACTGAGTTCAAATAAAAAAGATGTCTTGTCAGATCAGTAATTATGGCATCTTTGCTCTTGAGAATGAAGTTGGTTTGATAGTCTTAATTAGATACACTGCTTTTATGAAGCAGAAGCTGTTTTATAAAGCCCTTTATGTGAATTTGTTGTTAGGGCGTTATTTATGATCAGCTTGTTACCTTCTTTAGTTCTGGAAAACTGACTATTATGTTCAAATTTCGACCACTAAACGTAAAGTAAATAACGAGTTACTATAAAGTTTCTAAAATGATACATCACAGGAGTTCATGCGAGCTATGCGCGTGTCGAATCCCACGATGCGCGCTCTCGCCGATCAAATGGAACGCGAGGAGGTGATCCGCTGGGCGTCCTCGCTGTCCCGCGCGCGGGTCACTCGCTGGGGCGGTATGATCTCCACGCCAGATGACGTGCTACAGGTGGTAATGCGCTTATGTACTAGTTGATGCCGACTTTTAGAACTAGTTCTAACAGTTATGCTGTTTGAAGAACATGAGTTTCTAACTGACACAAAGATTTAATAACTACAAAGTAACTTATTCTTTAATAAATACATTGGCAATGATAATACATTTAAAAGTGCGTGCAAACAAAGTACACATGTCAGAAGTGGAACTTCTTTAGCAACCTAATTTTTAAATCTCGTTTATATTTATACTAATATAACGCTTTACATTTTTGCGACGCTTGCTGTAATAAATAATTTATTTCTAATTTTCATCCATTAATTGGTTAGTCACATTGAAATACTTAAGGCTAACATTAGTAAAATAAGATAAAATCAAAAATAACCTACACACTCTCCGCTGTACATCTTTGCTGAAAGATGTGCCGGGTCCATATGTGATGCAGTCCAGTGCATCAATATGGGACCATCACATCTCTCCGCCACTGTCCGCAGTAAACTGTTTGGGCTGTCCCTTTATCTCACTCTCGCTCTCGATCTTTCTCACTCGCTTGCTCCCTATTCCCAGTCCATGGCTGAATGCTTCATGCTAGATTCGCCCTTCTCACTCTCTCTCAATCTGTCTTAATCGCTCTCTCTCTCTTCTTGGATAAAAAAACACTAATTTTACTCTGTCGATTTATTTATAGTGGAAACGAATGACACATAATCAATTTAAGAAAGATGCATAATATTAATCTCTTTGTATAGTTATATTAACCTGGTACATTTGCGATATATATTTTAAATACTATTTAAAAACTAAATACATATATATATATATATATATACATACAGAAATAATGAAGAATCTTCTTCTTTTGAATACTTTGAAACAATCATTCACCTCCTCCATAGTTATATTGCTACAGTACATTTAAAATGGATATTTATCATCATGTTTCATCCGTAATAAAATTACCCTTTTTAACAAGGAACGTTTTTAGCAAAGAAATTTCACTTCAAAAATAACAATTTGTTCAAAACACTCTCAATTCAGTGTTCAAAAGTGTAAGGTATACATCTTACAGGTATTCATTTATTAAATTTCTGTATTGTTTTGTCTATTACAGATGATGATAAAACGAAGCTTGTCAGAGTCAGGCTGTCCGCCTCACATCATTGATGATCTCATGGAAAACTGCCACGAAAGGCGGTGGCCCCCAGGGCTTTCATCACTTGAAACGAGACAAAACAATAGAAGGTATTAACTTGATTTTAAATATTCAGACTTTATTTTCTATCAAATTCTATGACTATTTCTTTTTGTACTGTTTGTTACATTAATATATACATATATATGTAATATTTATGTATGTATGTCATTTTACTAGGTAGTGTTGTACCAAAATCTAATCACTTCCTTTTCATCTATTAATACTCCGATAGTTTAGGAATTTTCTAACAGATTTGAAAACCTGTTATTCTACACGAAAAATCCACATAAGGGTGCACTTAATCTAGCTGAGGTGTGCCGCTTGGTAACATCACTGAAGTCGCGCTCCTGATGCGCATTCTGCTATCGCATATCTTTTGCCTTCCGAGAGTTGTAGAGTTGTCTGTTCAGTTTCACGATACATTCCTGAATAATAAGATCAATTTTGGCCGTATTGCGTAGTTATAACGCTGCAGCCTCGCTTATTTCATTTAACACAATTATGTCGGTAAAGTTGAAGACTGTTTAACAAGCGCGCTACCTCATAATGTAAAGATTTTACCATTTGCTCTATATTTTGTACAGGTTGTACGAGAAGTACGTGTGTAAAAGAGTTCCGGGGAAGCAAGCAGTGCTCGTGTTGCAGTGCGACAACACGCACGTTGATGAACACATGATGGTGGAACCCGGCCTTGTGATGATATTCGCGCACGGCATCGAATAACCCGAGCTTACCGCGACCACTTAGTGGTCAGCCAATGAACTCCAGAGATAATAATATAATAGTGAATAAATCGTTTTTGTATGTCGGATCAACGAGGGTGTAACAAGTATGACACTTGTCTCATAACTAATGCGACAAGAAAGCAATGTTAGTTGTGGATTGGATTTTGGTCATCGAGAAATTACTAAGTTCCGCCATTTCATTCTTGTCATTATGAAATGTTGTGGCAAGTGTCAATGAGTCAATTTGTGTTGATAAATTTTTAGCAGTAAGGCTATGTTTGTACAATAAGACAGAAAAAATGTGGAGTATTTGTTTTATTTGGTGTGTATTTGTATTGTAAATTGACTATTGTACATTCCTAAAAAGATGAGACTTATTTATAAATTCCAGTGAATGGAGTACGATGTAGTTCTGCTAGATTGGTAACAATGCCAATAAAAGGTAATGCAGACGGATATATAGAATAAATATTTTACATTAACGAAAACGCTTATTGATGACAGTTCTTTAGGAAATTTAAAAAAAAACTAAATTCATAGAGTAATAGTAAGCCCATAGTAATTTGTTTCTATGAATTAGTGAGTTGTGTGTTTGTATAATTATGTTATTAAGATATTAACATAGTTTTGTTAAAAATGTATAACTGCATAATGTGATATTATTGGAATGTAGATTTTTTAAACTTTAACCTGCATTTTACTTAAAATTGGTTTTTAACGTGTTATTTAGCTCAATTTGTAATAAACATACTATTATTCAATTGGATTTTATCATAAAGTTTTGTTTTATTTTGATACCCCCTTATTCTTGAAGCGTTTTTGACAATACAATACAAAGTGTACTCTATATTTTTAAGTCAATTTAAAAAGAAAAGCCAAACCCCGGTCCCAGAGTCCGTAATCATCCTCGCGGTCGCGTACCCTCGTGAAAAAGAGAAAAAGAATAATACACAGTTCATTAACATATTTAACTCTTTAACCGCTTATGTCGCATTTATGGGAAAACCATTTTCGGGCCCATTTCGCCTGAGTCGCACATATACGACCAAATACCACAGATCGTTTAATTTGATCGGTCTTTTTTTTGTTTAAATACGCTGTATTATAATATATTGTAAAGATGAATTACGTTAAAAGTTTACATGAATTACGAGCATAATTTTCAGAAAATTGCATTGATGTGCAACTTTGGATATTATTTTAAGGATTTCGTATTTGAAGACTTAAGGGTTTTAAACTGTTTATGATTGCTTAATTAACTAATTAGCTATATAAAAATATTTACAATATAATACAACGTATTTAAATAAATAAAGCAAATTAAACGACTTGTGGTATTTGGTCACTCAGGCGAAATGAGCCCGAAAATATTTGTCCCATAAATGCGACATAAACGGTTAAAGGGTTAAAGCGTTTGGCTTATTATGTATGTACCAACATACTAATTGTGAATACAAAAAAAAAATGTGGTTCCGTCCATAATCTTAGTTAATAGGTCAATACTCGTTGATAATCTATAGTTTGAAAAGAGTAGTTGCCCTCTCTCTAAATGCGAACAACACCGCTCCATATCAACTGCATTCCCTGTCAATGACTGCCGATGCCTTCGAATCATGTAGCTTTAACTAATTTTATTATTCAGCTTCGTTTATCGGTTGTTACAGTTTTTTTAAAGGACCAATAAGTAATTATTCAAAACTGAAATAAAATTAAAAAGGAAAACGTCACTGTCAAACGT
>MOOZ01000263.1:699756-717502 GCA_002930495.1 Cecropterus lyciades
AAGGAGTTCGTGGCACAGGCAAAGAATAATAAGAGTTTGGAAGCGCAGTGTGGGTATATGGCGGCGTTTTCGCATCTGTGTGAAAGATGTATTGCTCTGTCGAAAAGAGATAAGTTCGGGGGCAAAGGTTTCAATCCTGTTAACTGGGAGCCGTATCAGGAGGCTGCGTTGTGCTTGGGTGAGTTCTTCACAAGCTGGTTGTTGGACTTATTAAATATAATAGTTAAAAAAATATTTAGCACAATAGGCATGACGCACATTATGTCGATTAAAAACAATAAGTTTTATAGTTTACACAATTGTGATGTTCACCAATATATTTCTTCACGTCTGAACTATACTGAATGGTAATACGATAACTATTTTTGTACAAGTGTTATATGACAAAATCTTTTTCCACACACGTATTTCCACAATCACAGTACCATTTAGTGGATTTTGGTTACCAAGGAGACACAAATAAATCTTAATTTAAGTTTTAGATCTGGCTAGCGGGGGATCAAAACTTTGAAATGGGAATCGTTTCCTCTGCATATCAGACTGACTAGGAAGGTGTTTCAAGTCATTAATATAACAATTTTTATTCCAGCAAACGCACTGGCAAGTCCCCAGTCATTATTAGTCAGTATTAGCTGTACGGCCATCTCATTTCTGGTCCGAAGCACCGCATTACCTCTACCGAACGCTTCCTCCAAACAGGATTTGCTTATGCATAGCGAGAATCCGTTCAACATCAACAAGATTGACACAAACATCGATAATGATGAAGTTACTAAATTCTCTGTAGCGGAGAGGTTGTTTAAAATTGTGGGTAATGCAAAACTTCCGTCGAAAGTGAAGGAGAGGGCGCTCTTCACGCTCGGGTTGATGTGCTGTGGCGAAAGATTGCCCTTTGCGAGCCAAATTGTTAAGGGATTCTTGCAGATGGCCAAGGATGTGAGTGAACAAAATACTTAGAAATAAGATTTTAGAGTTATTTAGATGTTAGTGCAGAATTAATAAATTGTAATATGTAACCTGTACCCACAATATGCGGTTTTTTAATCTTTTTTTGCCTATATTTCGACCCAGTTACATGGTTCGTGGTCACGGCGAAACTGATACTTATAAATTCATTTAAGTAATTTTTTAAATTATAATATTATTAGCTTTAAGAGTAATTAGATTTTTTAAATCTTTACACTTTGTGTCTTAAAGGTAATTTTAATACTTATACCTATAAACCTACCTACCTATAAACTTTCTAAAAATAATTGATATAATGTAGTACAAATACTTTTAAGTTTAAGCGTAATATCTATTATTAACTTTTAACTAATACATAATGTGTTTATTATATTTTATAATTTTTCGTATTTATTTGTTTAGGAAATATAATCTGTTGTGTAAACTGTGTTTTAAATGTTATTTCTAGAGTAAGGAGTTCGAAATTCATCTTCAAATTGGGGAGTCATTAGTATTATGTGTTGAAGGTGTCAATTCTAATGAAAACAGAGATCTTTGGACGGAACTACCTAAAGAGGTCAGTACATTATTTTGCCGCTATTTCTATTTAGTAACAGTTTTTTTTTAATATAATCTTTCGTGCAATTTTTATATGTAATTTTTATATCATCTTTCGTGTGATATCATAGACAAAGCTGTGAAATCGGCTCCTAATGCAAGATATATTTTCTGGTGATATTATTATTTTATTGTATTAAATGACGCCAATGTCCTAACTTATTCGAGTATAAATCAGCTCACTTCAATTTAACACAATTTATCTAGTTATTAGGAGTGTATTTGTTACTTTATGTCGAAGAACACTATGCTTCCAGTTTCATCCGCCTGAAAACTATACATTGAATGTATTAACTTGTTTTGTTTTTATTTTAAAACAGGGTAATGCTAAAATTAAGAACTTGGATGCTTTAAAAGAAAATGATGCATTGTTGGAAGGGCTTCTAAGTGAACTGTTCAAAATTGGTAAACATCCCCACCCGCATTCCAGACAGGTAAGTAATCGATTAGGTAATTATTAGTTTATATTTAATCATTATATTAATACGTGAAGCAAAAACTTTGGACCCCTTTTTACAAAAATTGCGCGGACGGGGGAGTATGAAATTTGGCACACTTGTAGTTTATATATAGGAGAAGTGCAGAACGCAGTAATATTTTTTAACAATGATAATTAAATAAATAAATAAAACATTACACACACTACCATGCATTTGACACACACAAACACACGTATACGTATTTCTTACACGCTGACTTTGTTACTGACATTGTCTATGTCAGATGTGTATGTCAAATAACGCGTTATTGCTTTTGAATGCAGCTTACTCAATTAAATCTCATTCCCTATAATGACATTGTAAAAAATAATTTTAAAATTAATGTACAGAGGAAAATACGTATAAAAACTTTGTAGTAGGAAAAAAATGGGTTTAATTACGGTCGAATTTCGACCGCTGCGAAGGGCAACTAGTATATATTAAATATATCTCTTCGTATATACTCTTACCGTATAACTCTGTCTCTGATTTTGCGAGTGCGGTCAAAAACATGCATGGCAGGCGAAGGGATTATTGGTAGAAACTCAATTAGGAGAGGCCTATGTTTAGCAGTGGACCTTGATGGATGGTTGATATAACAAGTTACAGTAAGATATGCTGTTGTAAGCATGCCTGTTGTTTGAATGCAATCGTAACGTGTAATATTTGAAAGAGGTTTATTTTTTAAGTAGAATGATAATAATCGACATTTTATTTACATTAAATTTGTGTAATAACATGCTTAAAATATTCAAAATAATTGTTAATTAATACGTGTGTAATGATGAATTATTACATTCAAAATGTATTGATTTTTTTCAGGCGACAAGTATTTGGCTGTTGGCTCTTCTGAAAAATTGTCCTGACCGAGAGCCCATTAAGAATAAGCTGCCGGCGTTACAAGATGTATTCATGGATTATCTGTCAGAGAACAGCGGTAAGTGTTACAGAAACACACATTATTTTATATGTTTTATGTCGTTATAGTAGTAGCATAATTTTTAAGTCGTATTTATTTATTGAATAGGATTATTTAATAACATGACAAATGTCCCTTAGTGTAAATATTTGTCTAAATATATTAATGTATTATAAATATTGTTCTGCAAATAAGCACTTAATGTCGATCCTTTAAAATTTATTCAATTGTTTCGGTTTGATGCGATTTCAAACACAAACAAATAGATAGAATAGAATAGAACGGAGAAAGATAAAAAATATATATAGACCCTTCTATTATTGCTTATACTCAGTTCTTCAAACTTTATTTTAAGCTAAACATGTATGTATGAATCAAAAAAAGCTGAATTGTATTTTAATATGAATAATCTTAATAGGTTATTCAGCTTAAATATATCTTATTTTATCTACCATGTCACTTTCGCCTTTTTACTTTCTTACTATCTATTTTGCTCTCGTTCACTCACAATCATGTCTTTATACACAATCTTATGAATATAGTAGTTCGTGTCTAACACTTCTTAATTTTGTTATTTTTTTTTTCACAGAAATAGTCCAAGACGTGGCGAGCAAAGGTCTAAGTTTGGTGTACCAGAATTCCGACGAAAGCCAAAAGCAAGCGCTGGTGTCGCAGATCATCGAACAGCTGACCAGTGGGAGACGGTCGGTGGCGCAAGTCACTGAAGATACCAAGATATTTGAAGAAGGTCAGCTTGGGAAGGCACCTACTGGGTAAGTTATAAAATTTGTTATGAATAGATGTAGAAATTGCTAGATTCTGTTTTATTATATCCATCATTAAAATGTACTATGTTAGTAATGACTTTGTGAAGTTTGATCATGATTTTAAGACTCATCAAGTCTGATGATGTATTTATGAATTTGTCATTGGATTTTCAATGAGTTACACAATCACAAAATAAGGCCCGATTGTAAGTATGTAGTAGCAGTGCACTAAGCATGTACTAAATTGGAATATAAAATAGGAATGTAATCGATTTTAAACCAATTAAAAGAGAGAGTATCTAATCGTTTTGGACTGGGAATTACCTCTTTATCACCGTTTATTGACATCGATCGATGGGTGTGGTAGTTTTCAATGTTTAACGGATACCGGTTTATAAAACGACGATTATTAATCTATAGATCGCTTTGCTGAGCTAATTGTTTAGCAGCAACGATCGACAACACCTGATCTATTCTATCATCGATCAATGAGTATGTGTGTGTAGTGTATTACTCTTAAATTCTAGTCACTTTGACTTAAAATAATGGTTTAAAACTTAAAACATTTTTTTCTTTTCTTATTTTAGAGGCAATCTATCGACGTACAAGGAACTATGCTCTTTGGCTTCAGATTTGAATCAACCGGATTTGTTGTACAAATTCATGCATCTCGCTCATCATAACTCTATGTGGAATTCCAAAAAGGGTAATGTCTTAAATTCACATCATAATATTTTTTAAATATTTTATTATCCATTTATATGCACTTTTATCGTAATAGAATGCTGGCTTAAAATGAATGTGTTTAAATTATCTAACAAACTATGCGCGTATATAAAATAAAAATTTAGATTTACTCACTTTTAAAAGTTGCTTTGCGCGACTTTGCGATGATTTAATGCGATGCGAGAATGAAAATAAAAAAAATGATTGCTCATTCGTTCAGCCTTTCTAGCGAATCATCTCATATTTGTTAAAACATCTGAAATTCGTTTAAGCGGGCAATATTATGTTTGAAAGTGAAAAGAGAATATCATAAGATTATTGAATCTCTAGTGTGAATGTATTGTAGAAGGTAATATTTTATCATTCTTCGATGATCTGTTTGTTCTCTCGATATTTATGTGGTTCTTAATTAATTATTTTTACTTTTAATATTATTACTCTGGTATATTATATTTTTCTAAAGAAAGTATTTTTTTTGTTTATAAATAAACGTGCCTAGACACGTTTATTTATAAACTATATTGTTTAATTAAACGATAAGGTTTTATGAAAATAAGGATGTCTTAACAATAAGGTTGACATTTTATTTGTTACTATTGTACAATAAGTTAGCGATCGAGATGATGAAGCGTAAAATAAGTGCGTACTCTGTAGGTAGTTTTGCTGGTTGAGTTTGAAATTCACATTATTTCGAATTTTATCATTTTTGACAAGTCGCAAAGTAATTAAGATTAGTTCTAGAAGCTGTTTATATATAATCGACCTTAACATTTATATGCAAAAGTTTTTCAAATTGTTATTTTATTCACTTTAAGACAATATGGAGCTGACTAACTTATGGTTTTTATACACTCGGCTTCGGCCAAAAATCGACCTTCGGTCGGACACTACGGATTATTAATTTAATTTTTTTGTACCGTTTTTGACCGTATCTTTAGGAGCAGCGTTCGGTTTCCACTCGATAGCGTTGCAAGCGGGCGCTCAGCTAACGGAACACTTACCGAAAATCGTACCGCGGTTATACCGTTACCGGTTCGATCCCACGCCGCGTATACAGAACTCTATGGCGAGCATTTGGCACGCTATAGTGCCCAACACACAAGCTACCGTGAGTATTTGGTTTAGTTTGTAGATGGACAATATTTCCAAGCTTATGTACAGTCACGAGCATAAGTATCTGACTATGGGCACGTCAGCAAAAATATCTGCCCCAAGAATGAGTTCAATAATATCTATCTTCACGAGTGGAGCAAAAATATCTGACATTAATAGGCAGCATAATCAAGTGACTTTTGCAATTTTTGCTTCGACAGGTAATCACAATTATTTGATGTACATTTTCATCACATTATTTTGATATCAGATATTTTTGCTGCACTCGTGCAGATAGATATTATTGAACTCGTTCTTGGGGCAGATATTTTTGCTGACGTGCCCATAGTCAGATACTTATGCTGACTGTACGTATGTAAGGTCTAAAAATGTAAAAACAGAATACTTTGCTTGGCAGTTCTTTGGTAACTGACAGTATTCAAGACAAACCTATGTAGGTTTTATGGGTACTTTTAAATGTAAACAAATATATAATCTACATTGTAATAAAAAAATCTTTGCTTTCTATATAATTACAAGTCAATAAGTGTTTTCTAAAAAAATTTAATGACAAACAGATAATATCTTTCCTTTGGGAAGTCGGTTAAATATGAAACTAGTTGTCACGGCTTTGTGCTGAAGGAAAACACTGTGAGGAAACATACATGCCCGGGAGTTTTTTTTACAAAAAAAAATTCTTAAAGGTGTGTGAAGTCTACAAATTCGCACTTGGCCAACGCGGTTTACTATGACCTAAAAACCTTCTCACTTTGAGAGGAGTCCAGTGTCAGCATTGGGACAATAGGGTCAATAATGGGTTGACGAAAACCACTAAAACATGCTCGATAACATAATTTACTTTAAAGTAGAAAGCTATTACATTATAATCACATATTATGGGACTCTGTATTACAACCGAATAGACTGCTGGCAGATATTTATAAAAAAAAAAAAAACATAAACGCTTTCTACACTCATAGCCCCACATTAGGATTTTCTCCTGTTTCGTGGATGTCATGGACACACAAAGACGAATACACAAACACCCAGACCCAGAACAGAATTCTCAACTTATCATTCAAATGTCTGTCTGGCCGGGGATCGAACCTGCGCGTCAGACCGGTATGGTGACCGCTCCACCACGCAGGTCGTCGCGTGTATTTAATTTTCATATGGATAAGTCTATTTATGTAATGGTATTTGGTGATATAGGATTTGGCAAGAATTTACACTACTTAGTTTGGAAAATAATGCCACAAAATAAGATCTTACTTGCGTACATTAGCTCTATTTGACTGATATAACACCTAGAAGTGCAGGTCTAACATTGGGGTCCAATATTTAGGGTTTCAATAAATAGACAGGAATTCCCAAGTAGTTATTATTGTTTTGTTCAGGTCCATAAATACCACAAGGAGATACTGAACGACTTGGTAGCCAACCTCACATCGAATCAATGGCGGGTGAGGATGTCGTGTTGCAACGCTCTCGCAGACTTGTTGAGGTAAGTGAGGTGATTTATTAACGATTGAGGTTATTTATAAGTTTTAAAATCGTTAAAAAATATTACGAGGGTTTATATACCATTATTTTTATGAACGTATTTAAATAAGTTTTCTTTGTACTAATCTTTTTTATTTACTTCTTTAAATTTACATATAACAGCAGTGTTATGCGCTGTTGTGTTCTGGTTTGAAGGGTGTGGTAAGGGAGACATACTTTTCCGAGGCATTCCATCTTAGACCTCAGGGGTACCAACGCATCTTTGGCTAACCTTAGGTGAGACTGCTCTTACCTGGGGTTGATTACGGGTGTCCATGGGCGGCAGTAACCACTTACCATCAGATGGGCTGCAAGTTCGTTTGCTACTTTCATACTATTAAATAAAAAAAAACTCTCTCGACAGAGGTGCTCAAAGTTTGCACGACTCGTTGGAACAGCTGCCGACAATATGGGCGCAGTTGTTCAGAGTGATGGACGACGTTCACGAGGGGACGCGACAGGCGGCTACCACTACTGCCAATGTACTTTCTAAGGTGAGATCTTATCTTATATAAACTAGTTGAATATTACGAGCATGTTTATGTATTAAACTTAAATATTAAACTTTGTTATGTAGGTTTGACTCCGATTTCCAAAAATAACACGCTTTCGACACTCATAACCCCACACTAGGATTTTCTCCTGTGTCGTGGGTGCCATGTACACACAAAGACGAACACACAAACACCCAGACCCAGAACAGAAACCTAAACTCATCATTCAGATGTCTGTCTGGCCGGGGATCGAACCCGGGACCCAATGCGTGTCAGACCAGAATGGTGACCGCTCCGCCACGCGGGTCGTCAAAAATCACAATATTACATCTACAATCAGACTTGGACATTATTATTAGGTTATAGTCTGAGATCGATTGTAGTGATTTTTATTTGTAACTTCCAGGTAGGAATAATATTTTTTAACATAACATTAAAGAGGTTTTTGTCTCTCGTAATACTTTTTCTCTCTGTGGGTATTATGTTGATTTCAACGTTGGGTTGTTTTAAGCGTAGTACCACCGCGATTTGATAGTCTTTCAACTTTTTTTTTAATTATTATTTAGAAGAAAGAAACGAGCATGGTACACCTGATAAAATGTTGCCACGGTCGCCTACGGACATGCGTAAGCAACTTCATACAGAATAGAGATTCTGTCTGAAGTCAATCACAGGTGCATTGCTAGTCACTAGGACTAAGTTGGTCACCTCATTTCAAACTGAGCCGGTATCCACGCCCTTCCACCGAAACGCAAAAACTGCTTCATGTTAAAAATAGGATTGGTGGTGGTACCTCCTCGGTCGAACGAGGTTTGCACATCATGGGACGTGCAAGAGCAAAAGACGAATTCTGATAGCAAGTTCGAATCACTTATTTTGATTAAAAGTAAAATGTCATGTTTATTTATATTCCTGGTGTCTTCAGCTCTGCATTTACGCGTCGGACGTGAGCCAGGGTAAGGATGGAAAAGAAATAGTGTCCGTGATACTTCCTGTGTTGCTGGACACTGGAATAACTAATTTAGTGAAGGAGGTCAGAAGCGTGAGGTCAGTATTTCTTGCATATTTTTGTGACTTCAATCATTAATTTTAAAAGGAAAAATAAATTATATTCTGAAATAGAAAATATTTGAACAATTGTTTCTGCAGTGATGAACAAAGGCCGAAAAGTGGTATTTCTTTGTACGCCTCATTCGAAAACTGTAGAGTCGCTCAGCGTGCTTAGAAGTGAGTTATACTTAAAATTTTGCTTCGTGACATGATTTGGAACGATGAAATCCGTAGAACTAAGATTGCATAGCTCTCAACTAGCAACTAATGGGCTCGTCGCATCGCTCGAAGGTCCGATTACTGATTAGATGTACAGGACCGATTGGAGTGCTGCCAATTAGGGAAGGCATATGTCCAGCAGACCTCAAAATGCTGATGGATGAATGAATCTCATATTTTATATATCCATTCATCCATTAGCTTTTATTTTTATAATTGTTGTTTATAAAATAATAACAAAAAAAGATGATTGTCATTTACAAAATAATAAGAAAACATAAGAATGAATCATATATTTATGAGTTCAAAATTATCAAACTGTTAGGTAACGGTAAGGTTAGGTGAAGGTAGAAGTAAGTTCACCTTTATTTATTTCACTTTTTCTTCTCTTCATTTTGAAATGAAATTGTTATGAGGAAGTCTCTGAAAAGATGAACTACCGTTTCAGTCCTTTCCCTTCTCCACATTATGAAATTAAATCTATTTCAGCTTGCAAACAGTATCAAAGCTAGTCACGGCCGCTGGGGCGAGCCTGGCTCCTTTCTTACCGAGACTAGTGCCAGCGTTACTGGGCGCTGCCGGAGACCTGGAGTCAGCTAAACTGAGCTACTTGAGTACAGCTTTAGCTGATAGCGGCACCAGGGAGGTTCTGGATGACATGCGGGCCAGTGCTGCCAGGCACCACTACACCACCGATACTGTTGTTAAGGTTAGTCTAATGATTTTGACGAGTTTTATTTGTTTTACACTGAGATTACTGCTCTCTAAAATGTCTTTTACTACGCCAGTTATTAGCTAAGCGATAGAGATGTACTGTCACGAAGTTATGATAACCATTAAATTAATGTCGACGTTTTGTTATGTGTTATAATTACAATTACAACACTGAAGTTCAACAGTTTTTCATTTTTCTTTCATTTGTCTTTCGTTTTGATAAGGTGAGATCATTCAAAAATAAATAAGCTTTGCATTTAACTAGTAATTAAAATATATTTCTGATTCCACTACGCTTAATGGTCATAGTATAATATATAACGCATATGACTCCACCCACCAAGCCGTGGGTGGAGTCATATGCGGATTGAAAACATGAATAATTTTTTAAATTAATTTTCCCACACCATCCAACAGTGCATGCCGTACATCGACATCGAGGTGATGCGGGAGATGCTCCCCCGTATCCTGGAGCTGAGCCGCTCCCCACAGCTGGGCACGAAGGTCGCCTGTGCCCACTTCCTAGTACTAGCCGCACACTACCTGAGGACTAGCCTGGAGCCGTTCGCCGGCAAGATCATGTCAGCTCTACTCACAGGCACCTTCGATAGGAACGCAACCGTCAGGAAGAATTACGCTGAGGCGCTAGGACAGATTTCCGCGTATGCTAAGGTATGGTGAAGCCTTATTCTAATACGACAAGACATGGCATGATAGAGCATGACACGAAATGATATTGAACATAAAACTAATAAGACAGGATGATGATGATGTGAAATGATATGAACGCGACATGAAACTGCTCACTACTACACGATCCGATGCGACTCGACGCAACACAACACTCCACGAAACTATACGACACGCCACAGGTTCTGTGTGTGTCTATGTGTCTTTACGTGTATGTGACGCGACACGATAATAAATGATGCCACACGATACGAAATGGCGCAACTAAACCTGTTGCGTCGTGATATGGTACGATATGCGTCATGTCGTATCGATGTATCGTATACTCGTACTGTTACATAAAATCTAGGCCAACCTCTTACGAAAAATTAATTACGAAAGTTATATTTATTTTTACAGTCACAATCAATAGAGAAACTGATGAAAAAGCTGATAAACCTGTACGAGACGAAGGAAGACGACATGTCTCGTTCGGCCATCGCCCTCACGCTCAAATCTGTAGCGAAAGCCAAGATAGAACACATAAAGGACAATGAAGATGTGTTGGCTCCCATCGTGTTCTTGGCAATGCACGCGCCTAAGGACGAAGGTATTGATGTATTTAGGATATTATGGATATGTGTTGACATTGTTTTAGTTTCCAAGGTTATGACAAGATTTTAAATACATGTCAGCCGAGATATGTGGTGTAGTGCGTTTGGTAAATTTACAGCAACACTTGTGTGGCCAGGTGTATATCTCAGACAAGATTCTAATATCTAGTGGATTACAGATGCCCAT
Organism: Cecropterus lyciades; assembly: GCA_002930495.1. NCBI lineage: Eukaryota > Metazoa > Arthropoda > Insecta > Lepidoptera > Hesperiidae > Cecropterus > Cecropterus lyciades. The sequence goes on from MOOZ01000263.1 coordinate 710,792, forward strand.
GTGCGACACTGCCCACTTACCATTTGTTCACTTGCCACTTCGATATTATAAAAGACAAAAAAGTCTTACAGCAAAAATGGATGTTGAGTGAATATAAAGTGGTGGTACCTATCTCCCTGACACATATATAACAGTATTGAATTCAAATAGACTAGATATCCTATCCAAGGATGTATGACAGATGCATTGTTGTATCTATCTGTTTCCTATAATAAATATATAACGGAATGCAGTTTGTGCCGTTGTTATAAGTGGTAGCGTGTTGTTGACATCAATCTCAACCACGGAGATTTCTATCACTTTTAACATAATAATAATATGATATGTTATTTTTAGGAATCAGATTAAAAAATATAATATATAAATAATATTTAACAATAACTGATCGACACTATTTAATCACTTTTTAACTTTACTAACGATAAACAACAAATTTATAATCGGGATCGAGTAGAGTTACGCATGGAACAAAATATAAATAAAGATATGACGTAACATGATGACATGTGCCCGTACATTAGGTGCGTCTCCCTCTATGAAGATGACCGATGACGTAATATCATTTTTCATCAGCTGACATCTAACAATATATATATCAACAATATATATATATATATATTTGAAGGTGGTAGAACTCTTTGTGGTTCGACTCCGGAAGCACCACCGCCACACCTATCTCTGCCTAATAACAACAGTGTTATGCGCTGTTGTGTTCTGGTAGCAACGCAGCTGTGGCTAACCATAGATGAGACTTTGATCTTTAACTAGGGTTGATTACAGATGTCCATGGGCGGCAGTAGCCACTTACCATCAGGTGGGTTGAATGCTCGTTTGCTACTTCCATACTATACAAAAATGACGGCCGGTGACGTAATAACATTTTTCATCAGCTGACATGTAACAATTTATATGATCAGAGTCAACAACAGTGGAGATGTTCGAGGAGCTGTGGACGGACATCAGCCCGGCGAGAGAGAGCGGCATCCGGCAACACCTGCCCGCCATCCGGGAACAGGTGGAACTAGCCTTGACTTCCAGCAGCTGGACTAAGAAGATACAGGTATGTATCTAAAATCTAGGTTTTTTTTTATTTTTAGAATATAAAATTACAGTAGTTTCGACTACTGTCATTTTATAATCTAAAAATAAAATATTACAGAATTTTGAACAATAATACAGTAGATGACATTTTTAACAATTTTGAAGGAAATTTTAGTCGACGGAAAAAAGGGATCATCTACTTTCCCTTGGTTTTGTGCAATTTGATGACCAAAAAAAGAAGGGTCATTCGTTGATAATAATCGATATAAAATTCTACTGTGTACTGTAATGAATTGGGTATACAGTAGACAAAAAAGTTGAAAATACAGTAGATCTACTGTAATTACAGTGTATTTTGAAACACTGGTTGTAATGCGTAAATATAATATTGAAACGATTACACCATTAATGCATTTTTGATATAAATTTTATAAAATCAAAAACTGTTCTAAAACGACATGTTTGCGAGGAAACGAATAGCGAAGAATAGCGGCTAGCTATTCTTTTAGTCTCTTGATGTATTGCTTCACTAAATATTGTATTATGGCGTTGACGGTGCGCTTCAAAAATGTTTTTGTTTTCCATCGATGTCACATCATAGCACCAAAGTGGCAATAAGTGTCTTCGATATTCCAAGTAAACTGTAAATAGTTAATTTTAAGAATGAATCTTTAATCAGTAACTAATTGTAATGAACGGAAATACACATTTTTCGTTTATTTTTACAAAATCCATTATAAAAAAGTACTTTTTAACATTGTGCGTAATATTATGCAATGAATATATTTAGTTGAATTTATTAGCAATAACATTTTTTTCTTTAATTTACACATAACCTTTAAGTTTTGATAATATATTTTGTTTTGTTTAATTCTAATAATCATCAGGTGGACTTCATTGTTTGTTACTTCCATATTATAAAAAAAAATGTTTCCAGGCTGCGAACGCAATAAAGAGTATCTGTAAAGACCTATCGACCGGTCTCGGCGAGCAGCGGGAGCCCTTCGTGCGAGCCCTTCTCGCCGCCGTGCACGGGAAGACCTTCGACGGCAAGCAACACGTCATCGATGCGCTGGCCGAGCTCTGCGCGTGAGTCTTACTTTAGACCTTTCGTTCCAAGTGGTACAGCTTGAACCCTAGGGGTCCACGCTCACCTGGGTGTAGCCCGATGGGGCAACGCGCTCAGAGGACTCCGGTTGCGTTCTTTTGGAGATCCCGGAGTCCTCTTCGCAGCGCGGAGGACGGCCACCGCGGGGGTTTTAGTGAAGGTTTCCCCTTCGGAAAAAAAAAACAAAAAAGGGGTCTATAAGGGGTCAACGTTGGCGCCAATCTATTCTCACTCTTTTTTTTTCGAGAACTATTAATTTGTGGTTGGAACTCAGCCGCAACGCGAATTTCCGTAATAAGATATAATATTCACATTTTTGTCGAGTTTTGTGGAATTTGGGCAGAACCGCAGGAGGTCCGTCGGAACCAGCTAACTTTAGAAACTGGTCTATCGTCAAATCAAAAAAAAAAATAGGTAATCGATCGTGCAGCGCTACTGCTATCTTCAAATCCGGAAAACTGTGTTTGCCATCTGTCATTCATTACCACTCAGTATTGATCGTTTCGCGTATAACGCTATCTATCGTCGAATTCGGGAAACAGCAATCGTCCAGCACTAATGCCATGTATTGCTCAGCTACGCAGTACCGGCAGTTAATAACGCCATCTATCATCAAATCCGAGAATACTCCACATTAGCATGTCGGTGTCGCGAACCGGTACTTTTCCCTTAATGAAAAGTGCTCAACGCAGCTAAAGAAGTTTTCACTATTTAAATGTGGGGACCTCTGTGTTAGCTCTAGCAACTAGCTAATAAAGCATCATGGGGACTGCATGATCGTTTGCTACTTAAATGTGATAAAAAAATATGTTCGTCGCCGTGCACGAGAAGATCTTCGACGACAGTAACACGTCATCGACTGTACGCGTGAGTGTTGCTTTAGACTAGGGTTGTAACAGAACTCCGCCTCCGCCTCCGTTACTGCGGAACTTCCGCAAAAAATTGAATGCTTCCGCATCCGCCTCCGCAAACTTTTTGCGGAGTTTTGACAGAGGTTTATTTATGTTGAGCTATTACGCTAGGTGACGCGGCGTGTTGCAACTAGATGAAGGTACTTATTGTGATGGACATATAATATCAAATATATTTTTTTTTCTTCCATATTTCGCACTTACTTATCGGTTCAGTGCTAAGTGAACAGTTATTTGATGACAGCCGGCCCGGAGGGCGACAAAGCCACAAAGCTGTTGTTCGTGAATATAATTTTCTTCTTCTTAATTTTGATTATTAATAATTACTTTACTTTGTTTAAAAACTGAACTATATAAAGTTCATTTCAGCTTCCGCCTTCGTTAACCTCCGCATCCGCGGAGGCGAAGGTGGCCGTTACAACCCTACTTTAGACCAAGCACGTAACTTTTTGTTTTGGTGTAAAAACTGCATTCGAAACGTTTGAACCGAAACGGATACAAGACAAAAATAATATTACAAAAAAAAGGGAAACCCGCTGGGTTTTTTGCCCGATCTTCTCAGTTGAGGTCGTGTTCCGATCCGGTGGTAGTGTAGGAAAAATATTGTAATTGTCAATTTGTAAGCGCGCCCGTAGACCTATACAAAAGAAAGACATTTCATACGATATCACTGCAACTGCTATTTGATACGAATTAGAACAGCTACAAGATGTTTAAAAATTACCCCACTATTTATGTAATGGGCGTTAAAAGAAATCCTGTTGTTATCATTTATTAGTTGTTAATAATAACATTTGCATTCTCGTATTGCTTTATATGAATATTTCAAACGAAAAAACGCGAAGTATAAATATTTAACGGACTTCAAAGTAAAAAAGTCTCTATTCCTCGTGTATATATTTTAAATGTTTATTCATCATCTTCCAGCGTGAAAGAAGGTGAAGCGGCCTTATCGCCGACATTAGCGAGCGAGTGCGTCAACTCGTTGCTAGTGGAGGCCCGCAAGCAAGAGATGGTGTATAAGAAGCACGCCATAACCGCTCTGGGAAGGGCCCTCGCCGCCACGCAGTGTGATAGATTCCACCAGGTGTATGAAATCGTCAAGGTTATATTGTCTAAGGTAAGGTCTATAAGTATTTATAAAATTAGTTTTAAATGTATTAATATTAAATTTGTATAGAGTGTTTATGAATGCCGTACTCGTGGGGCTATAAAACGAGCGAACGATATGCCTTTTTTTATTTATTTTTTATAGTACGGAAGTAGAAACGAGCATGCCGTCCACCTGATGGTAAGTGACAACTGCCACCCATGGATATCTGTAATCAACCCCAGATAAGATCAAATTCTCACCGTAGGTTAGCCAAAGATGCGTTGGTACCCCAGAGGACTAAGATGGAATGCCTCGGAAAAGTATGTCTCCCTTACCACACCCTTCCGACTAGAACACAACAGCGCATTAAACTGCTGTTATTAGGCAGAAATAGGTGTGGCGGTGGTGCTTTCAGGAGTCGAACCACAAAGAGTTCTACCACCAATGATTGTGGCTATTGTGCTTAAAGCGTACTTTCGTGCCATTGCGTAACACGTAGTAATATCAATGAAGTAAAATCAAGCGTAGTGAGTGCTAAACCAACTAATAATAACCAAACAATTTGAAAATTACATTTGATTTCGATTAAAATAAAAAATTATCACCGTGTAGCAAATAATAGAAACAAAGTTATCCACTTAATCAATTTATTGTTTTTAAATAAATTGATGATGATTTAAATAGATTGATGTATTACCGAATACGTCACATTAATCCATCTTTGGCCGCTTGCGCTTATAAAAATATTATATCTAAAGAATCATTTTTGGTGTCCGACCGAACATTTGGTTTCGGTTTAGTTTCGCTTTCGGCGGCAAACCTGCCGAAACTACGACCGAAACCGAAATTGCATTCGGGAGTATCGTATCTAACTGACATACTATCAAAAGTTGACATACTATGAAAAGTTTAATCTTCAACTCTGATGACCCTTGCATCATCATACTTCGAACCTAGACCATAGAAGTAGGCCATTTGATGGTTATGTATATGCTACTGCATTTGCAGATTGCTATGCAAAGATATAAGATGAAAATGTTGACCTTTAACTTCTTATACCTGATGATGCAGGGTACTACAAGCCTAAACGATAAGATATAGCCATTTGGTGCTTGCGGATATATAATGTGATTGTTATCAATCAGTCTCTGTTTATGCAGAGACTACGATGAAAAATTTGGCCTTCAACACTTCAATCCTGATGATACAGGGGTGCTGCAGGCCTAAACCATGAATGTTGGCCATTTGGTGCTTATGGATACATAATAAGACTAGACTAGATGAGCCCGCGGCTTTTCCCGCGTTTAAAATAAATTTTATACCTTTAAAATTTTTAACGGAATAAATTATTTTCAAACAGAGCCGGTAGCAACTGACATTAGAACTTAAAATAATAACCGAGCAAAATATATCTATATATTTGTTAAATTGTAAAATCCTGAACACAGCTTTACTTCTTTATAAGGCACAAATGAGTTCCACAATCCCCTTTGATACTTACTTAATATCTTGATACCTTATAGATACTTGATACCTAGAAATATTGTTGAAAATGTGTGTTTTACTTACAATAAGTAAACATGTATTTTAATATTTGTTATATCAGTTTAAGTAGGTAACTCGTACGGAATATATTAATTACAAAACATGTAATTAATATAAACGATTGTAAATTAATGAAACAAAATATAACATAAATATTTGGCAAAAAGCGAATTTATTACATTGAAAATGAACATTTAAATTACATTTATGTATTTGTATAAATTAAAGCACCAAATGGCTAACTTCTATTTACACAGTAGGGACCCTTGCATCATCAGTGTTGAGGAATTAAAGGTCAACTCTTTACACCATATATTTTTGTTTAGGAACCTTATCTTAAAATATTTTCAAGCACAAGGTTTCAACGCCTTATGCAAATCAAAAATAATCTGTAAAATCAATCACAGATGCGTTGCTACTTGCAATACGGCCTATCCCAGTACTTATACAACCCACGCGGTAACATCGTTCGCGTGATTCAGAAAACGGTAAAACGCCATCTAGTTACAAATATTTAAACAGAGAATAGCTAACTGTTACAGCTTAGGGAGGCGGTATCCCTGCATCATAAAGATTGAGATTTTTTTATAATATCATAATATTCTTAATACTAAAGGTCCACTCAAAGTTTCACGAGAATCGAGTTGGGTGAAGCTAAGTTATCAACAATTTTGTAAAAAATTGGGGTTATTTTGATTTTTTAAAATATTATATTGATTTTTTGTTCACATATATCTTTGCATTTGTTGCAAAAGCTGTTATTTTGATATTACAAACAGACACTTTTTTATTTATATGTATAAATGTATAGATTGTTCAGCAGCGACATGAGAAGTCAAATTGAACCTTCAACTCTTCAACCCAGATGATGGGTTATGAATACTGTTACTGTTAGAATTGGGTTTTTGAAAAAAAATTTTTTTTTGTGATAAATAGAAAGATTATATATTAGTTTTATAACAAAACTATTTTTTTTTTTGCAATAATTCAAAAGTTATTTCAAAATAAAAATT
>MOOZ01000264.1:17906-32698 GCA_002930495.1 Cecropterus lyciades
TAGTTTACTAAGCGCATCGTGTGGGAGATGTATAGTTACATAACCACGATGTGCTTGCTTGCAAGGTTTTAAGACGGACAAAATCTTACCTTAACGTTACCTTACAACCGTAAGAAAATTCAAGTCGCGCTTTTGCAAAAGGTACAATTAGAGCAACTAAAGATTGCAACTGAGTTCCAGTTCAAAGGATAATTAGTGTTAATGCAAGCTTACGTCTTTTTCAGTATTAATAAAGCGAACGAACACTATGCACTAATTAATAACGTTTGTATAGCCAACTTTTGTTATCACCTTTTTGTAACATTCTCTAATATGTGCTTGAATATGTATGTTTCAGGCGTTCCGATCGTCCTCAAGAGTAGCAATTCATCCGTGGCCGATCACTGGTGACATAAGTCTTATACAAGGTTGATTGTGTTAAATAGTGACTTACCTGTTAATTAATTTCTAAAGATTTATATCAACTAATAAATAATAATATAATAAAAATAATAAATAACTGCAATTCTATCCCCTAATATACAAATTTACTTATATCTTGGAGTGAAAAATACTTACGTTTATACTTATGAGTATGTAGAAATTAGTACTCATCTTTGACATATTTTCTCTTAAAAACGTGTGATCATTACCCATATCGTTTTATAACAATATCGAAGTAACGAGCATGCAATCCACGTGACAGTTAGTCGTCACAGCCGCCCATGGATATCTGTAATTAATCCCAGAAAAGATCAGTCTTATTTAAGGTTGGCTAAAAATGTGTTGCTACTCTTGAGGACTGAGTTAGCACGCTATTGATTGATATGTCTCTCTTACCACACTATTCAGACGAGAACACAACTGAATTCAACATTACTAGGTAGAAATAGGTGTTTTGGTGCCTACCAACTCGAGCCACAAAGAGTTCCACCTTATATTTTTATCACTTATTATTTTTAAACGATGCCATATTCACCACAACGACATAGTCCGAATTCAATTAAATTGAATTAAAATACGTTTACAAAATTAAGAAACATTAATGTCGTACGAAATCGTTATCACATTCGGGTATTCCCGAGTGATCAATCATTTAGAGTTGATTTATATTCGCGAGTAAACACATAACTTTTGGCCATTCATTACCAAAACATTTACGAGGTGCGGATATAACTTTTGTGATTAAATGCGACCACTTTTTACGTTATGTATGTGCTGTTTTTGGAACAAAATTCCTTAACGTGGTTTGCGGTATGAGTTATAGGTATTGCGCGAATTTTTTGTCTCTTTCTGTCTTCTGTACGTGTTTGAGTGTGTGTGTGTGTGTGTACAGGTATCGAGCATCGTGCGCACCGGTTGTATTACGTCAGTGCTGAATGGATATGTTGTAAAACCTGCTTATTTGTATTTTATTTGTACATTCTAATACAGTCGGGTGTTAATTGACCCGACTGCGTCCGAAGGGTCATGTTTTTATTGTCTCATTATTAGAATTTCGCAATGAAATTAACCAAATACGCGTTAGAAATGCCTACCGCGAGTTTCTTTACTTTATTAACTCGTATAATATAATCTTTAATAACTGTGAAACCGCGGGCTTAGCTAGTGAAGCTATAGTTAGATTACGATGTACTTAAGAAAGCTTAAAAGCCCATATCAGTCTCGATGTTTTAAGAGGATTTTAAAAGATTTATATGAACGGTTTAAAGATAATGGATCGTTGTAAATTTTATCAGCGAAAAAATGAGGACGGCCATTACTGTAGTGGATTTCAGAATCGCTTGGCTCAAGTAACTAAAGAAATGGGTGGATTTCAGCAGCTAAAACAACAACATCGTCTATAATCTGTCCGCGTGACTTCATCTCAGACTTCTTAACAAGGAAGTTCTTTTATTTTAAGTAATATTGATGACCTAGACGCTTTCTAAGAACGTAGAAAAAAATATCGATACACTTTAGTTCAGTCCTTGTAAAATTTATTGCTGCAAAATATTAAAAAGATAAAGACAAACTTACTTATATATGAGGCGACCGAATAAGTCCTCCGGAGTGGCAACGTACCTGAAATCGATTTTAGTCCAAACCTCGAAACTTTTATAACTCTAGGCTGGTGGCAATGAACATCTAACATCAGATGGACTACATACTCGTTTGGTACTTCATTCTTATTAGAAAAATGTTAACACCGTAATCTAGAATAGAAAACAACATTTGTCTTTTTGATGTGTCTGGTTAAAAATCGAACTGACAATATTCTGTACCTTTTTAACATATCGAGTATTTCGTACCCAGACCTTTGTAACATTGGAAATATTTCGGACACTGACAAATTTTAAGAGCAGTTTTATTTATTTCTGTCTTTCATAAAATTTCATAAAATTCCCTCAAACATAACGAATTTTATCTACAAGCTACCTAACTGTATTTTAAATCTAATTATCGGGCTCAAAACCCAGTTAGGTAACATTCGAGAGAAAGAAATATATTTTGCAAAGTTGTTAGTACATAATACAATGAAACTTAGTCTTAAACTCCACCACTCATAAATAACGTTCCATCCATGATATAGCAAGGCCCTATAAAAATGCTGATATCGAACACAAAAGCTTTCAAGACGTTAGAAATATGCGAAGCGAATAAGGTCAGGTGAACCATCAGGTGTTTTAAGAATGCCTTGTGTGCCGATATTGCTTATAAGATGATCTGGGCGCCATACGGCTACCCAGGCGGCTGCCGACCTACTAACGGTAGCATGAAATTTTCTTTTATTTTTTTACCCGACTACGGCGAAGCAAAAGGGTTATGATTTTGACCTGTAGGTACATATGTATGTGGGTATAGATGTTGATCTGTTCCCTCATAACTTCTAAACTAATCTATATATTAATACGTGAAGCAAAAACTTTGGACCCCTATTTTATAAAAATTGCGCGGACGGAGGAATATGAAATTTGGCACACTTATAGTTTATATGTAGGAGAAGTGCAGAACGCTAATATTTTTCATTACTAATGCTTATGAAGTACATTAAATCAATAAATAAAACACAACACACACTAACATGCATTTGACACACACAAACACGTATTCGTTACACGCTGATTTAATTGCTGACATTGTCATATGTCAGATGTGTATGTCAAATAATGCGTTATTGGTTTTAAATGCAGCTTACTCAATTAAATCTCATTTCCCTATAATGACATTTTAAAAAATAATTTTAAATTTAATGTACAGAGGAAAATACGTATAAAAACATTGTAGTAGAAAGAAATAATATTTGGGTTTAATTACGGTCGAATTTCAACCGCTGCGAAGGGCAACTAGTTATCATAATCAGACAAATAAGGTGTCGTTAGAAGCCTCTTCATTACCCGCTGGTTATAGATTGCATGACGTTGCGTCAATTGATTACAGCGCCCTCTAACTTACTTAAAGTAAAGAATTAGAAAAAAATGTTGTGTGGGGTATCAAATGAAAGAGCTTTCTTAGCACATTTCAAATGTGTAAACATTTTTAGCTATCGCTCACGGCTTTGCTTGCAATCACCTAAATTCACATAACTCCAAGATAAGTTACATAAAAAGAAAGATTAAAAACTAAAACCCGATTACTAAAACACGCTAATATACAAACTATTAAAAATTTACCGGCTAATAAATAAACAACTTACTTACACGTATTATATTTTAACGTATTTTTATACGTCATACTGATAGAGATTTGTTTAAAGGATAGACGTGCTCGTATGCCACTTTGATTTTATTTTATTATTATAATGTGCTTTTGCTACAGTAGGTGGCATACGACCAGTTTTTTATTTATTAGCCGGTAAATTTTTAATAGTTTGTACATTATAATTTCAGCGATGACTATTATCTTGTTTCGTACTTTTTAGAGCGTGTTTTAGTAGTCGGGTTTTAATTTTTAAACTTTCTTTAAATAACACATTTTTTATATGTCGTCATTATTATATTTATTACCATTAGATATATACTTATTACCATTTGTATACCTTTATCTGAAAGTTTTTAATACTTTACACTGTTTTTCGTAGTTTTATTTTCTTTTCAAGTAAGTAATTATTATAAAATATGTTGTTTGAAAAGTTATTGGAATGTTTTACTTCAATTTTACAATTTTTATTAAACTTTATTTTTTCTTTGTTTCAGGTAAGCTTCCATGGGACGGATCATTCTTTACTGTTTTCATCTGTTCCTTTTATACCAATGACAAATGAATCAGGGATAGAAAAAATTAAACCTATGGTAATTCGGTAAAGAATAACCTGGTAGAAAGTATAGGCATTATGTTACTACCACCCAAAAGCATACCGCTTCAGGGTGGTGGATTCCTTCGAGAACTTTCACTTCACCGCCACTTCTATTGCCACCTTCTTTAGAAAATATTCAGTGTACTGGTTTGAAGTATGTAGAAAGACATGTCCTAAGTTCTCCCAGAGTATCGGTGGTCTACTTTTACTGAATTTACAATTTTTTAAAAATACACAGATAATTCATCGTCGTATTTTAAAAGAAAATGTACGTTCAAAATAAAATTCACTTCGTGCTTCTTACCTACTGGAAATTGAGTGTCACATTGTTGCACATTCAATTTGCTGTGGCGACAAAAGAAACGATTTCCTACTTCGCTCGCAAGTGATAAAGGAGCTACAATGACACAGTCCGGAGACCTCGTCTATAAGGTAAAGTGGCTAAACAATTGATGGAACTTGAAATAAGATTCTGTATTAGTTAATTAAGTGTCAATTGAAATTTAGTTTTGCCCTCGTGAAGGTTAGACCTTCTTAGGCATTTTGTAGATCATTTAGATACATAACGAATACATGCATGCATGTATATAAATTAGCTTAGCATCTGATTTATATATCAATCTACACCTTTTTTTTGTAACGAGGGGGAAACATTCAAAAGGTACCCGACCCACATAACCCGCCGTGGGAGCAACGCCGGGTTATGTGGGATATTTACCGCACTAAAACCCCCCCGATGGCCGTCATCAGCGCTGCGCGGGAGACTCCGGGTTCTCCAACGGGACGCAACCGGAGTCCTCCGAGCGCGATGACCCTTACGGGCTCTCCCCGATGAGCATTTGCAGTCATCGTGCCTTCACATGTTACGACGGTATGCGACCACTCATGCCGCCGTTCTTCCCGAGATCGATTGGCTGAACGACTCGAGCTCCCTCTCTTGCCGCCCGCAACCCCAGAAGCCCCCTTTTAGTCGCCTCTTACGACAGGTAGGGGATACCGTAGCCCTATTCTGGTCCCGGAACTACTGGGTCAATATCAATCTACCCCTAGCCGTGTGGAGAACTATGCGTAAATACAAACCCTTCTACCTCCGAGAGAGTACAAAGGCGGTGGCCTATGTGCCCTCTGTGCCCAGAGGAATTTGGGGACAGACTAAGAAGTAGTACAAAAACGTATTTCCATGAATGATAAAGAAATAAACAGTTTTAACTTAACCTTAGTAAGAAGGACTGCAGTTTTTTTTAGTTATTTCTTTAAAATATCTAAAATGTACACTATATAATCGTAACAACAAGTTTAATAAGATAAATAGGTGCACATTGAGTGTGCTACGAGAGTACAAAATAAACTATTTCCCAGTTCACGAGTGGCAAAGAGCCGGCAACAGACAATCTCACTCCAGAGTGCCCGGTGGAAATGCTATGTACTCTAAGCGAACGAATTAGATAGACTCCTAGTGTACACAAATCAATAAAATGTATGTAAATGTAAAACTCAAAGTTTAGTTGTTTTTAGAATTGAAAATATCGGCGCTACAACTTGATGACGCTATACCTTTCTGAATTACGCCAACAATGTTACTTGGCTGCAGTGATTACTTAATCGATTTTTGAAGAAATTTCATTTCTGCTATGTATACACACATATTTATTTCTAAATGGTAAGTAAAATTTTGACGGAGTATTTTACAAAGAGTTTAAATGTTAATTTTAAGGACCATTGCTTTATAAAGGGGTAAAATGCAAATTCACCCCACCATGGCGGGAGCTGTGGAGTAATATCTTTATTATTCTGAGAAGCACACTAATAATACTCTTCATTATTCTAATTGCTCACCATTTATACTATTTTCATTCATAGTGATTTATGCTATCACAGGAGAAACACTGACTATTTTTAACAAGGGCAACGCAATAAAACCAATCTTACTAATAATATAAATGCGAAAGTTTGTGAGGTTGTTTTTACTACTCTTTCACGCAAAAACTACAGAATTTGCTGAAATTTGGTATACAGATAGTTTGTGACCTGGATTAACACGTACTTATTACCGTGGTATCGGACCGAAGCAGATCCACGGTAATAAGCTAGTAAGACTATAAAGATGACTTTTAGGAAATTCATCAGTGTAATATCAGACATTGTATATATTAAAATAAGTGTCTATTTTGTCACTTCGTCGATGTATGTTCCCGTTTAAAGATCTCAACGGGATTATTATTTGGAATAGAAGTGAGACTAGTGCGTACTCGACGGTGACTTGAATGAGATTTCAATTCCGCATTCGGAGAATCTATTCTGTTGAGGAGTGTGCAGATAACTCGGATATACCTACAACTTAATGCTATGATATTGCTTGCTATATAACTAATATTATAAAATCTATACAACTTATATTTGAAGGTGGTAGAACTCGTTGTGGTTCGACTCCGGAGGCACCACCGCCACACCTATTTCTGCCTAATAACAGCAGTGTTATGCGCTGCTGTGTTCTGGTNNNNCTGAAGGGTGTGGTAAGGAAGATATACTTTTCCGAGGCATTCCATCTTAGTCCTCAGGGGTAGCAACGCATCTGTGGCTAACCTTAGGTGAAACTTTGATCTTGCCTAGGGTTGATTACAGACGTCCATGGGCGGCAGTAGCCACTAACCAAAAGGTGTGCTGCATGCTCGTTTGCTACTTCCATACTATACTAAATACACGAATTGAATTTCAACACACAGGCAGAATATGATCAGGATTAATTCGTAGCATATTATTTACGATTCCCCAGGCAGGCAGAGTCCCCGGTAAAAGCTAGTATTCTATATGCCTAGATTCCTAAAATAACATTACTTTTTGTATATACAATAGTTTCATTTGGTAACACTTCATATATTTTATATATTATTACAAATACTTAGTAAAGTGGCCATATAAGCTGTAAACGCTGAAGTATTTGGGTATATTCCTACTTAGTCCTTCTTGAGAGTAAGTCTAATATAATTATTTGATTAAAACATATTAAAATTATGTCGCAAACAAAAATAAAACTGGTATCAATTTTAAATTCATTTATTTCTGACACAGCTTACACAGAGTAAAAGACAGGCTTTGCGGCTACAGAGCACTCTTTGTGAGGACATGTCATATCTACGCAATGATATACAAAACAAGTTCAGAGCTCAAAGGAAAACCTAACAAACAAGCTGCTGTATCCTTCACGTAAAAATATCGGACTACTCCAGCGTTTGTCAGTTTTATGCGCTGTTGTGTTCTGGTCTGAAGATCGTGGTAAGGGAGTCATACCTTTCCGAGGCATTCCATTTTAGTCTCCAGGGGTAGCAACGCATCTGTGGCTAAACTTAGGTGAATCTTTGATCTTACCTAGGGTTGATTACACATATCTTTGGGCGGCAGTAGCCACTTACCATCAGGTGGGCTGCATGCTCGTTTGCTTTTTTTATACTGTGGAAGTAGCAGTAGAAGTAGCTACTTACATACTGTAAAAACACGTTTTAACTAATAATTATTATATTTCATATCTGTATTACTAGTTTGCTCACGCGGCCACGCTCGTTTTGGTCACGTTTTACATGATAATGAGTATCTAGGGTGTTAATCCAGGATAAACTATCTTTATGCTAAATTTCACCGAAATCCGATCAGTTCTTTTTACGTGGAAGAGCAACAAACATACAACTTTCGCATTTCTAATATTAGTAAGATAATTATTATTATCGATGTACGGTACGCTCAGGTATCCCTTTACAGAAAACTGTTTATTACTGACCGTACCTGTTTTGAAGCTGATTCGTTGCCATGGTAGCTCCAACCCGCCTACGCTCGAGGCGTAACAATGATACGGTAAACAAAGTATCAAATTATCGTAGCACCGTATTCCGATATTCCAAGAATTAGAATGTCAGAACGGCACAACAGCATTAACATAACATTGGTGCTTTTTTATCAGATTGAAATAACAAAAGAGGATGCAGTCCACCTGATTAAGCTCTCTCATACAATCTCAATACGCAAATTATAAGAAATTAAGAAATAAAATAAAGATACTTAAAAAGGAATTAATATCTAAAATGTACGTGACAAATAGAGAACCTTTCCTTTGAGAAGTCGGTCAATAAATAATCTCACCTTCCGAAACTCTATATATATAAACATATATATATATAACCCTATTATTTATAATTTTAATTAAACGCCGTAAATAGGCATCAACCGGTGTATTTCGGATTGCGCACATGGGAACTAAAGCGTCTCATAAAAAATATTTTTAATGAAATAATGAATTTATAAAATTGGGTTTTTTGAACACTACAATGAATTATTTGACTCATTATGAATTAATTGGAAAATGAAATAAAAAAAAAATGTTACTTAATTTTAAAATATTAAAATTTCTCGATTTTTCAGTTTTTCAAATATTACTAAAAACCCAAATAGTTTTTTTTTCATCTTCATTCATTTACAACTTTTGCATTTTTTATGTGCTAAAAAACGGTTTTAGCACAACTAGACATCTATCCAGAACTAGTTAAAGATCTAATGAGCTATTGCACGTATTTTTACGAGCATTATCTCTATTGCACCATTTTCAATTTGTTTACTGGACTACAACAATTAACTAAATAACTTTACTAATACTTGACTACAACGATAATTGATTCTATACAATATTTATCAGAAGATATTGAAAAATAATACAGAATATATTAAAAAAACACACACACACAAAAAACTGCCATTAACTAAATACATAAGTGTCTCATTAGTACAAACACTTTTTGTAGAAATAAAAATCGCAGTAGGAGTTAACTTGGAATGGACTTATCTCGGATTTTTTACACAAAAAGAGCTGCTAAACAGGGAAAAGTACTTATACTACTTTTGGTTCCAAATTATTTAAGTTTTCTTAGCAAAAAATATATTCACAAGATTCGAGATTCACATCATTAAAATTGAATCATAAATGCGGTACTAAGATGGAAACATACAAGGCGTTCCAACTTAGTATTTAGGGTAATGCATTATTTTAATAGCTGTAAAACGGTAAGGCAGACGGACCAGTACTTCCAGATGCACTGTAATTACAGTAAGTCTACTTAGTTTCAAGTTTTTATTGTATACTATAATGAGTCATTACAGTGTACAGATAATGATTTATTCAAACAATGGTTTATTCAAATCATTCATTAATATGCCATTATTTAAATTTTCTATTTACATATTTGATTAACTACTTCTATATCAAATTTTTTGGTCGTCAAATTGCACCTATGGAACCTAGGGAAAGTAGTTGACCTTTTCTTTCTTTTCCTCGACCAAAATTTCCCTTCCAAATTATGGAATAATTTTGAAAACAATTCTGTAATTTTCAGAAGAAAATACTGTAATTTTATAATCGTGATCTGGAAGCACTGAGACGGACCAACTGATGCAAAGTTGAGTACTTTGCATCAGTTGGTCCGTCTCAGTGCTCGTCGCCTATGGACACTTGCAATACCAGAGGCGTCGCCAACGCAAGCTGGCTTTGATGGAGAGCTCTATTTGTAACTTTCTTGAAGAACCCCATCCCTTAACGTTCTGGGAATACCTCAGGTTTGCGTCAAGAAAGGGCGCGTAAACTGTACCGTGGAGGACATTTACGAGTTCAGTTGATGATCCTTCAGAGGTTCGATGGAGGAAGGCTGATATGGCACCAGGTCAAAGAGTTTCTCGGAACGCACTCGCACCATTGTAAAGTCGGTAGAACATGTATTTATGACCGACATTGATAGACTCCATTCCTATCTGTGGTTGATTGTTTACACAGGCTTGTGATCTACGTTGTTCACCAAAGGTTTAGCAGGAAAATTAGAATTTTGGTTTTACACTTGTACGTTCCGTGATATGCAGGACCGCAAGTGAAATTACATACAGTCGGGGTGATTCAGGTAGTACCGTATAAAATTGCAATTGTATGTTGCAACATCAACCCGATGTCGAGAATAACTATTCCCACATCGAAACAAATAACAAATCTTACTTCTTACTCATATAATAAAGGAGAAAGTGTATGTACGTGTGTTTGTTACTCTTTTACGCAAACATTGCTGGTTGGATTTCGTTGAAATTTGGCCTAAGGATAGTTTATGACCTGGATTAACACATTACAGCCATAAACGTGACCGGAGTGGTCACACGGGCATAAGCTGCAAATAAAGTAACTTGTAAATTAACGTATTTAAGAAATCTGCAATTGATTTTTAATTGTCCATGGATGACAGTCTTTATATTTTTTTGTACGAAGTAGTTGTTTGGTACGAAGGCTTCATTTTCATACAAAATGGCACAATTACTTACTGTGATTTCTCAACAGAGCAACGTCGTGGGTGTAATAGGATAATAAGTCCTGATTTTTTATTACGCAACACATTAGACGCACATACCTACAAATCTAATTAGATTTGGGGAAGTTTAGAGCTGGGCTATAAGAGAGCTTTCGACGCCCACTAATCTAATTTGAGAGAAAACAGAACTTACTCCATTGTAATCATTGCTAAATGATGTTTAGGAGCTTTGTTATTTCTCACCAACATAAATGGCGTAGGGTGATCGGTATTTCGTTTAAAGAGACTTTTTAGTTTACATTTTGTTAAAAGGTGTATAAAAGTCTATACGAGTAACTGTTCATGCTTTTGAAATTTTATAATCTGTCTGTTGAACGACTAGTAACAACTAATATTTAATAGATTTAAATAAAACATTATAAGAACAAAAAAAATTACTACTTAAACTGAAAAGAGAAAAATGAGTGCCACCCTCATGTAATTTATTATAATTTTTTTTTTTGGATTTAATTTGATTTGAACGGGATGTCTTTGCTAGTTAAATAAAATGTTGATTAAAAATATGAAGATTCACAAATTCCATAGTAGGTATTTATTCCTAATAATCCCGTATAATTAGATAGCCTAGCTAACTTACAAAGATATATTTCCCTTTTTGACATTTTTTCTCAAAATGAGGACATTTACAAAATAAATACCGCCGGTATTACGTCTACGATTGGTCAACATCCAAAGAGAAGATTTAGTTAAGCGTAACGAATATTTCTGCGGAGCAATATAAAACGGTCAAACGTGACTCGACTACTGTACCGAGGTATTTATACATTTATTTAGTTTGTATTCTGTCTTTTTCATTATCTTCCAGAAATTCATTTATATCCATCGGCGGTATTAGGCAATTTTGTTGACTCTCGTGAGTCATATAGATGAGATATTCGTTTGTAGTTACTGGTATTTGCTATTGGCATTTGAAATACGCTATGGCTTTATACATAAACGTTAGGTATGTTGTCTTTTTATTTCTATATCCCCATACAAGGAAAATATTTTTATCGCTTGCTATATTAGCCTCCCCACTAACATTTTCTCCTGTATCGGCACCATGGGCACACAAAGACGAATACACAAACACCCAGACCCAGAACAGAAATCTAAACTCATCATTCAGATGTCTGTCTGGCCGGGGATCGAACCCGCAACCCACAGCGTGTCAGACCGGTATGGTGATCGCTCCGCCACGTAGGTTTTCAATACATATAAAGTACCCATAGGTACATCCAATATCCAGTTTCAACACATAGATCTATTTACTTGAACCTAGATAGACGAGAATTGAACCTGAAACTCTTCGCAGAGTTTATTATGTAATCATTGTTACCAACTAACTGAATAGCATCATGTTTGTAATTAACTTCAGTGACAAATATTTCTCATAAGAGATTACATTAAACTAAAATTTAATTTTGAATATTTAATTAGACACATTAGTTTTAATTTTTACTATTTTACGCGACTTGCGTAAATTTCAACCGATCAATAAGAAGTAAAATAATTGTACGCAATTGAATGTTCTATAGGTGATAGGGTCAACTAAAAGATAACATATATTCATACTCCCTTACTTCGGAAGGTACGTTAAGCTCTCGGTTCCGTATGTTGTCTTAGAATAGCAAGCGTTAAACATCGTCAAAAACTTTATGGGCTGTTACAAAAAACATGGGTTGGCCTTTACTAGTACATTCTAAAAAATAACCATTAGTGTTATGGAGAAAACTGGTAGTAGAACTATTTGTGGTTCAACTCCGGAAACACTACCACTTCACCTATTTCTGCCTAGTAACAGTAGTGTATAGCGCTGCTATGTTCTGGTCTGAAAAGTGTGGTAAGGGAGACATACTTATCCGAGGCGTTCCAACTTAGTACTCAGGGGTACCAAAGCTTCTGTGGCTAATCTAAGGTAAGATTGATCTTATCTGGGATTGATTACAGATGTTCATGGACTGCAGTGACAACTTACGATCAGATGGCCTACTTGCTCGTTTGCTACTTCCATATTATAATATAAAAACTTCGGACTTGGACTGTGGAAAAAAACCCAATCCCAACTGTGGAACCCCATATAGGTTTCACAAATAACCTTTTCTGTCTACTATTTAACAAACGTACCACAAGCTTGCAATTCGATAGAACAATCAGAGTAACGATTGCTCAAATGCAATGGGATTCACTAACCATCGCAATTTCAAGTCATTACGTCCTTTCAGTTTCTCGGCTTTGATAAAAAATATCCTGGTAATAATGCTCGTCCTGCAGATTACTGTAGGGCGGCGCCGCTTGTGCATTGCGCCGGTGGAAGGGGTCGGTTGTGGTTAGGGTTGTCGAACACATGGTCGTGCTTAGAAACTCGAATACGAGAAATAAACGTAGCTTGGGTTTTTCAAACGGTGCAGTGACGATGTCTGGAAATGCATTAAGCGAACATGGAAAGCAGTCGGGCGATACATTATTTTCTTTATTTTTGAGATGATATATGCATATAAATAAGAATAGATAATGATAAGGAGTAAATGATCAGAGCCTTTTAAATAAAATATTTTTAGTTTTATTGTTTTTTTTTTTTATTTTTGGCTTTATTTTTAGGTATACTTTTTAGATTTACAAATAAGAACTTAATTTGTATACCTTCACATATAAACCGTGATAAATCTCTAAAAGTCTAATTCATTATACATATCTTATCTCTAACAAGTACCTACCTTCGCAAATCACTCAACCACTAAAGGAAACTACGCAAGATTTCAATGTCAATGTCACGACTCCAACTGTCGTTTCATAACTAGTTTAACGTATAGTGACAACCCTAATACTCATTTATATCTATGATTATTCACCCAGGGCATTGTAGTACGGCCCATTGTCCCGCTAATGAGCGATCGCAGAATTCACGCACATCTCCATATTTAGCACTACTGCGCTGAAATCGTGTTTTTACAAAATATATTATGTTTACATTAATGTAATTCGATAAATTGTTAAAAAAAAAACAACATTTGCAATTCAAAATAAAAATAAACGTATTGTTGTTGTTCCTTATATTACACTAATAAATATATCAGTATGTGAGTGTGAATGTGAGTAATTGCGTGAGTGTACGTGAATGAGTGCATGAGCGTATGTTTGTATTTGCAGCTGAATTTAAAATTAAATAACAGCACATAAAAATATACTTTAATTTAATTTGTCTAGAGTAAAACATATAAACAAAGTAGGTAAATACTGATTACTCTAGGTCTACAATAGCACCACTCAATCTGTTCCCGTGGATGTCGTAAGAGATGACTTAGAGAGAAGATCCAGGAGATGGAAAGCATCGTCTTCCTGTGTAACATCAAAATCTACTGCAGTCACCAACATGTGTGCCAGGTGCGGTGATTATTGGCAAAAACTTTCATAAGGAGACGCCTATGCGTCTCGTCAAAGGCATAGACAAAGGCAAGGATGGACCAATGTCCAGCAGTACTTCAAAAGCTGTTAGATGGATAGAATAATAAATATAATAACGTAACAATTCATTACATTACATAATTTTGTTATGTATAAAGAAACTTCCATACCCTAAAGACCTAAACACACAACATTCATGCGATCAAGTAATCTCATCAGCGAATCTCGACCAAATAAACGAACGAAATCAACAAGAACATACACGCTGACTCCTCTATTACTTATGAAAATGTTGATGGGATACAACACGAACAATATTTGGATAAATAAATAAATAAAGTGGCAGCCAAGTTAGCGGATAACGCTGATTAGAATAGTTTTGGCAAGCTTGTGGTATTTTTATTTACTCGTTTGTAAGATAACTGTTGGCGTATTATGGATATGTCTTATTTTTTATGTTAATAAAATAAAAGTTTTGAGCAAAGAAAATTTTCAATTCAAAACAACTTAAAATGAGAGTACATAATATTCCTCATGAACAAGTTAACGGTTCAGAAATACAGAATCAGAATTGGCCATTTAATTATAAAATTGCCTTGAAACCCATATACTTATGAATTTATACTGTAATTTATACTTTGAAATTACTTTATAGCATCGGGTCGTTTTTGAAGTGAAACTTCTTTAGGCGCATGAGGGTAAAATTTTTACAGATGAAACGTCACGCCGGTATGCAACGAAAGTCTCGGAAAAGAGAGAGAGAGAGT
>MOOZ01000264.1:62350-73302 GCA_002930495.1 Cecropterus lyciades
AAAAAAAAACCCGATTTTGAAACATTCTTCATTCATACTCCGCTCCTGTAGGTCTTAGCATGATGATATATAGCCTATAGCCTTCCTCGATAAATGGGCTATCTAACACCGAAAGTATTTTTCAAATTGGACCAGTAGTACCTGAGATTAGCGCGTTCAAACAAACAAACAAACTCTTCAGCTTTATAATATTAGTATAGATAGGTAGATTTATTCGTTATAATATGAGTATTTCACCTCCTTGTCAAGCCTTCGAAATTGCAGCAAGAATTTATGCGATCCAATTCTTTTGCGAAGCTTTTGCGTATCTCAATACCTGAATAGATTTCCGTTCAATGAAATTTCTGAGCACAATATGTTATAAAATACCCATAGACCTCACTGACAATAAGAATGGAATTTATTATTTGTATAATTTGTTGCACTTTCGACTATGAACAATGATGCGTGTGACGAGGTCATCATACTGATCTAAAAAAAGTATGATCCGGGTTCAATCCCGGTCAGTATATAACTACGAAATGTAGATGATGAATTTGGGTTTCCATTCTAGATTTGGACCTTTGTGTATTCGTTTTTGGTGTATCCATGGTACCCGTATAACAAATAATTCTCGTGGGACTAATAAAGCAGATAACTTATATTAATATTATCCTGTTAACATCCCTAAGAACACTAAGGATGTTAACAGGATATAATTGGAAGTACAAATTAAAGTAAAGTCATATATTTATAGATATAGTCATCATATAGATGTAGTCACCTTGAATACGAGTCAGCCGTTTCCCGGATCAACCGTATCGGTAAACACAAAGAATTACGCAGATAAACATGAACAAGAGAATCAACCATCAGAAATCCTATCCCCATATTTTTCCTTTGTCCTGAAATTCAACAAGATCACACGAGCATATATTATGAGCAACCTGCGGCCCGCGGGCCGGATATACCCCTTTTTGGGCTTAGGAAATTCAATTTGCGCTATAAAGGCGCGATTTAGAGAAAGAGCAGGGACTACTATTTTTCTACCACAGTTTCATGAGGAGTTTTGGACTCACGTCCAAATACGCTTCGTTAACATCGTGGTATTTATCCCGCTTACAAAAGAGGTATTTAATTAATTGTTTCACTTTTAGCGAGTATTTAATCTCAATCGGCTTGATGTTACATCTTAAGATCGCGATTAGATCTTCCATGACACGAAAAATACAAAAGCAATAGCAAAATATTAGTATTTCTGCTAAACCACTTGTTAACGATGAAGATCAGAATACTGTGACAAAAATAACTTTGAAAAGTCAACAACTTTCAAAAAGTTGCCCATACTGTTTCTAGAAGCTAAAATTAATCCGAGTTCGATAGCAACGTTTTGAAACCGTCAGAATACCGTCAGATAAGATACATGTATTGACATTTCGCTATTAAATCAATACCAATTGTCTTGCGTCGAGACATATCGGACTTAACACAGTATCCTCTTACAGTGACAAAGCATAACATGCAAGGATTTATTGTGCTTGAGCGAACCAATTATTCAATGTAGCGATAGGTATTGTATGTGGATTTAACTCGCCAGCCATGTTGTGTTGCATTCAGCACAAACATGTGAAAGGGTTTCGGAACTTACTGAAGGTAGCAAATCTACCGTAATCCACACAGTTCAAAGGACTAACGGTATGTATTTATTACATTCATTCATACGTTGTTCATTCATTCATAGATTTTTTCCCCGTTTATCTATGTAAATCATGGAGTAACAAAAGGCGGGTTTAACGCTTTGTTCTCGCTCGTGGTTATAACGAAAAATTGCGGTAGATGCTGCCAAATATAAGTAATAGACTTTCTTAAAGTAAATAGATAAGATAAAGTCAAGCTATTTAATCACTTCGTAACAATGTTTGTAACTCTCATAACTAACCATTGATTAATTTAACGCAATATATTACCTCTCTAGTTATCACATAACAATGCATACCATACTACTCATTAGGATGCATACCAACTATTCAGAGTAGTGGTAGGAATTCTCAATATATATATGTATATTAATAATGGATAATTATTATAATAGAAATCAAAATAAGAGTGATCACAAAGGACATCTTTAGTTAAATTAAACTTATTTTCAAAATTATGAACGGAGCTTGCTACTTAGAGAGTGATTTTTTTAAAAATAATTATTTAGTTATGAAGTCCTATGCAAAAGTTCATGTGCAATCATGCTTCCATACTGACCTGTTTTAAAATTTGCGTTATTCCAATATTAAAGTTTTATTAAATAAAACGCTGAACAAAATTTAAAGTAAAATTATTTATGCTTAACGTAAGTTATGATTCATATAAATAATCAGTAAGCAAGTAAATGTATATATGTGTAAATGTATTTTTTCGCATTAGTTATATAGATTATTCAATACCGATTCTGCCTACCACTGATTAAATCGATACTGTTCAGCTCATGTTCCAAATATATTCAATATTCGTATATGTTCTGTTAATCACAATAACACATATTAACGTACTCTGTGCCGTGTGGTGTCGATCTTGAATAGAACCTCTTCTTTTCCGGAGGATATAGTAGGAAGCGTAAATAGCATTCATTACCTAATGGTTGAAACTCGACCTCTCAATCCAGAGTCCGAGGTTCGACTCAGGCACCACTGAAAAACCGTGTCCGTGTCAGGCACCACTGACTTTTCTAAAATGATGTGCATATTAGAAATTAATTATCACTGATGTGATTAAGTATCACTAGACTTACGTTGAAGGAAAATATCGTTAGGATATCTGCACACCTGAGAGTTCTTTAAAAAAAGAGGTCTCTAACATGTATGAAGTTTACCTATTCGTGCGGTGGACTATGGTCAAAATCTCTCTCATTCTGAGAGGAGACTTGTCCCCAGCAGTAGGACAGTAATGGGTTGCCGATGATCGTAGGAAGCGACTAATGGACCAAATCTAGGAAATGGGTAGTAGCGTCTTTCTGGGTAACATCAACCCCTACAGCAACCATGCGTGTAGCATGTCAGGCGCGGGGACAATTCATAAAAACCTTAGTTAGGGAAGGCTTGCGTCAAACAGTAGATCTAAAAAGGATGGATTTATTATGTTTGAGTGAACCAATTATTCAATGTGGGAATGGGGATTACAAGCGTGGCTTTACCTTTACGTCTTATCTTCACATTTGTTGTCTTGTCTTTAATACGATCAAATTAGGGATTAGGTATGTGCTGTTTACCGACATAAGCTTGTTACAAAGAACTGATAGAGTTCCAATTCTTTGCAATTTCAACCTTTTATATTTAAAATCCTTAACATAAAAAGAAGAAATTTGTAACAGGAAAAAGATTTAATCATCATAGCACATGGTTTTTGATTTCATTGAGAAATTAATCATCACTTGCATTAACGTGAAAAAAACGAAAGTTACTAATAGTTCTCCTTAAATTTCTCAAGAGTGAAGTCAGATCTACCCTTAAATGGGAGTGTAGACCCTACTCAATCTGGATGAAAAACTGTGTCCAAAAATGACACAATAATCACTGTTTCTATTTAACCTTATACAAACTGAAATATTTTTTAAGCCTTGCCGTCGTTAAAAAATCTTATAACTCATTTTTATGACCTCAGTTTAATGGCCCTCGGGTTACTTTAAACCAGGGCCACGAAATAAACTTTCAAGCGTCATTTCAAAATTGTAGCAATTTTCAGCAAATTTAGTTAATTTGCAGCAAAATTTCATACTGTTATAAGTCACATACATTTGTTTTTAACGCTCACCGCTGTCGCTTATAGGAACAAGCGTCATTACGCTTGAAACTCATGTTTCATGGCCCTAAAGTTAAAGTGATAAGAGCAATATTATTTCAGTTACTTTTTGAATAAACAAAAGCTCATCTAACGTCATATACGAAATGAGTAGCGAGAAAATACACTTTAATATAATTTACTTCACAAAGTAAATCCTCAAATACATTGAGATAGGCTTGCTTAAGTTTTAACGTCACTCAAAGCGACATTTATGATGGATGTCTCAGCTTCCAGTCGTATCTCGTTTAGTAAAATGTAGAGTCGCGGGAACTAATCAGGATAGTCGTTGGAAATTCGAAATGTAAATTTATTCTGCATTGAAATTGTCTCTTATTGAACTGTCTTGAACCCGACAGAAAAGTTTACAGCTGAAAAATTGAATTTCAATTCCCTTTTTGTATTAAACTATTTGATTTTTTACAAAAAATGTGTTTTATGTTGCATTGAAAATATTTTAATGCGTTCAAATTGCGTTTTTGAAACCAAATGGAAAATAAAAAATGCATTTCAGAAAATTATAAAGCTAAAAATTAATGAATGAAAGTAAATGAAACATACGTGCTATAATTTATAGGTAGTAGAAACTTTTGTGGTTCGACTCTGGACCAAAGCACCCGGACTCCGGAGCCAAGACTGCTGTGTTTTAGTCAGAACGGTGCGGTAAGGGAAATACACCTTTTTTTTGGTTACGGGGGGAAACTTTCAAAAGGTACACGGAAGCCTTGGGAGAGACTCCGGGTTATGTGGGATTTTTACTCACTAAATCCCCTCGGTGGCCTCAACGCTTGTAAGGGACTTCGGGATCTCCAATGGAACGCACCGGTGCCCTCGGCACCCCTCACGGGCTCATCTCTTGGGGGACGTTTAACTGTCCCCTACACCTTCCGGTGTCCCCGAAAAGCCGGAAGCCCCCTTCTAATCGCCTCTTACGATAAGCAGGGGACACCGTAGCCGTATTGTACTCCCCGGCTACAGAGGGAAAGATAAATACACCTATCCGAGGCATTCCAACTTAGTTCTCGGGAGAAGCAACGCACATGTGGCCAATCTCAGTTACGACTTGAATTTTACCTGCGGTTGATAACACATGTCCATGGGTGGTAGTAGCCACTTCCCATCAAGTAAACTGTATGCTCAATTGCTACTTTAATATTATAAAAAAATCCATACAGCTATATTTCCAATAAAACTTATGTTTACTGGTAGTATGTTTTTTATACGTGTGTTTATGATTGGTAAGTTGATGCTGAATTAATAGTGATTGGGAGAGAAAAGTTCCTTAGCAACATTTCATAAGGGTACGATACAAGTAAGAACAAGTCATTAATCTTACCGTCACTCAGCAGCAAATGAAATATCAAGATTGATATTAGAGCACATACATCACAGTAATTTAACGTTCCTTTATCTTATATAAGAGGACGAACATATACTATGTAAGTACAAGTAAATAAATAAATACATTTACCTCTGATTTCAAAATCAAGCCTTAGAGACCCTCCATAAATAACGTCCCACGACGTTCTTGTCACAGGTGGTCACATTTACAAGAATGGGAGGGGTTGAGAGGGATGAGAAGGGGGTGAGGTCACACCGAAAGAAGGGTTCCTTATATTTTAAATAGGAGGGTCGATAATATACATTGTGTCGATAATATAGATTTTGTATACAGTGAAGATTTTGCGTTTTGTATATATTTTTTATCTTTTACTTACTATAGATTTAATCATATCAAATGACGTGCGGTTTTAAGGTGGTAGAACTCTTTGTGGTTCGGCTCGAGAAGCACCACCATACCTATTTCTACCTAATACGAACAGTTGTATGTACAGTTGTATGCATTGCTGTGTTCTAGTCTGAATGGTTGTGGTAAGGGAGATATACTAATCCGAGACGTTCCAACTTACTCCTCAGGGATAGCGACGCATCCCTGGCTAACCTCAGGTACGACTGATTATATCTGAAGTTGATTACAGATGTCCATGAGCGGCAGTGGCCAGTTACCATCAAATGCTGCATGCTCGTTTGCTACTTTTATATAAAAAAATGATGTCACGAAGATTATGAATTCTTTCACTTCCTACAACACTATGTCACTTTTTTTCTGAAATAGGAGTGGAGTACATTATTTATAGTTATCTCCTTATTTAAGTTTATTTGTTTTGTTCATATACATGTATTTGTAAAAACTTGCTAATTTCTTCTTATCTGCTTAACCGAATTGTATGCAGAAAGATATTTTACAGGAAATTTAATGGTAAAGGAAATAGCTTACTTAAATAATTTACGGACCCCAATTACGCTAAGTACTACGAACAAAGGTCTGTTGTATTTTGGAATGTAGCAAATGTCGAGAGTACAAACATTCTGAGCAAAATGCAAACGTTGGTCGTGTCTGACAAGCGTTGAGGAATATTACCCACATTGTCATTACCTTCGGTAGTTTTGTGTCGGACTTGATTTCGTCGCCAGTGTCGCCACCCATATAAGAATTTAAGTCTATGAAAATAATGGTGAAAACACAAAAAACAACCTGATTTTGCCGCCTCCTCCCCTAAAATGTGCCGCCCGGGGCCATGGTTCCTTCTGCCCCCTCCCCCGCTCTACGCTACATTACGCTCTAAAAAATAATTATCATATAATTATCATCCACATTGGCATATACCATTCCCGGAGAATCTACTCGCAGATAAATGGTAATATTAATAAGATTTTTTTCTTGAAAGTTTGGAAAGCACGTTTGTCTATCAACATTACAAACTTTATTCGCATAATAACGGCGAAGAAAAACAAACAGCAAGGAAATACACACGTACCATTCACAACAACCACGTCAGTTTTCCGACATCGTATTATTATACAAATTAAATTATCACATACTATTACAGTGAAGGAAAACATAGTAAGGAAACTTACATATCTGAGATAAAACATTTTATTTTATCTACATACTCGTATAACGCCGTGTTAAGCGCTGTGGTGTTCTGGTTTAAAGGGTATTGTAGTAAGGACTACATACTTATACCGAGGCTTTCCAAAATAGTCCACAGGTCGCAATGCATCAGACAAGTCAAAAATTTTATCTGCGGACGATACAAATGTCCATGAGTGGTAGCGACCACGTACCATCAAATGGACTAAATTCTCGTTTGCTACTTCTGTATAATAAAAAAATACAAAAAAGTTCTTCAAGGTGCGTGAAATGTACCCAACCGTATTTAGCATTACGGACTACGATCTTAACCCTTCTCCTTTTGAGTGATGGTCAGCCGCCAGCTTTGTGACAACAGTATGTTGTTGATGATGACGATATTTGTAGTACGTGTATATTGTATATACATATATGCCGGCTGACTTACATAATGGCAGTCTTCATGGTGAATCCCTGTTTTCTATGGAGTTAGGCAGATGTCTATGATAGGCAGGGCCAAATTGATATCAGGTGGGCTGCATGCCTGTTTTCTAATTCAATATTACAAAAAAAACAACAGATTACGAAGGAAAACATAACCATAATAAGCACTTAACCATATTGTAGCTTTCTTTAGCCAGGTGGTCGACTGCATGCTCATTTGCTATTTAATCAGATAAAAAAAAACAGCAAAATCATGTGCAGACCTATATTGTGTATTCAAAACACACTAACTATAGAGAGAAAAACAAGACAACAACTCATTTATAATTCTGTACCAATCTGGTTTCCAGTAAATAATTTAGCTTCGAATAAACGTTTTAATATTACTTTATCGTTATTACGTAAAATGAAATTTACACTTTAAATTTATGTTTGCTATAATAAATACTGTAATTTGCTTATCGAAATAAATGTGGTAAATAAGGGTGTGGTAAGGGAGACATACTTTTTCGAGGCCTTCCATGTTAGTCCTCAGGGGTAGCAACGCGTCGAGTTAACCATAGGTGAGATTTGGTCTTACCTAGTGTTGATTACAGATGTCCATGGGCGGCAGTAGCCACTTACCATCAGGTGGGCTGCATGCTCGTTTGCTACTACTACTATTATATATATATTTAAAAAAAAACGCAAAATTGACAAATAAGCAATAATTATTTAAAGAGGCTTAGAATACAAATTCTTCATAGTTTACTGCTGATGTTTTACTAAACTAAATCCTTTCATTTTCCTCTCAATTACTAAGAGTAACAATAACGCTCACTCGAAGGTTTACTCGACTCGAACTTGTTTACGTATAATTCGATCATTATTTGTATAAAAAGTTTACAGTTACATTATTTGTATAAAATCTCTATAGTAAGAGGATTAAACAAAGATCATGTATCATAGGTACATATATTAAATATGTTTTGCAATGTAAGGCGGGCGGGGCCATATATGTATATGTTGTACAGTTAAATAACAAATAAGGAATACGTTCTGCCTGATTATATCTTCAGGCATTTTGTGTGTCACGCGCATATACTCCGCGCGCGTGTCTGAATCGTATGGGTGAATTAAATTGCTTGAATCACTTCCTGTTCCGCGTACATGACAGAGCAAGGCTTACATGACAGAAAAAGTATCAATGAAACATTATATGCTCATGAGACTTCTATGGACCAAGCACGCAGGCACAAACTTGCGTGTCTGAATAAAAGTTACTAAAAACTTGCATTGGGTATATTGCATGTGTATCAGTAAGGACAAAGTATATATATACCTTTGACTGTTCCCCCCTAGAAAACAAAAAAAAGAAAATGTATATTATTATTATGTATACAGAAAAAAATTATGTAATGCTTAAACTCTTCAGATAAATGTGATATTTACCATATTATAGCTGTCAACAAATTGCGTTGAGTAAATCACATAATTAATTCTGTAGGCGGAATAGGAAAAACAAAAAAGGAAACTCTAAATCGTTCCGGAATACAAAAATAACAATCCCCTAAGAATACAGTTTAATTAATTGAAAAGTCCGTATTGATCCTAATAAAAACGTGCGTAGAATACAAATTGTGACATAATTTATACTCTGTTGGATGTTTAAAGGTTAATGTAATCCAGCTTAGAATTTCAACGCAAAATATAATTATTCTGGTGACACAGAACGGTTGTATAAATTAAATTGAGTTATTGTTATTTATGTAACCTCGAGTGTCAGTACAGTAAATATCAGGTATTTTATGGAGCTTCGTAACCGTTACTGAAACCATCGGATATCCGAAATAGAAAAAATATATACGGTTATGGAACCGTATCCCATATAAAAGTTTCGGTTAATTTCGGATATGTTTTTTTAGTTTTGGTAAATTACACTTAAAATTTATTAGGTTAAACTATAATAATAATAGAAATAAAACCAGATTATTACCTATTTGTATTTTACGTTTAAAAATACTTAAGGATATTTAATAATAATAATATGAAAATGGTATTATTTTCACCACCAATACCACTATAAATACCACTTAATATCAATTAACTCCATGCTCGAATACCAATAATAGCGGCATTTACAAAATAGCTATGCAGGAAAACTTTCAATTTCAATTCAAACAGTAAATTTCCAATTTAGCTTCAAGTTAGGAGTATAGGAGTATAGCATAATCTATGGCACGACACGAGCCTGTGTGGATGGCAAATGGTGCAGAAAATGCAAATATGAGCATCCACCGCAAACTATCGCGTGCCCAGATTTGCACTGAATTTGCATACCGCGCGGCTTTTTTGGTTTTAGTTTTAGTCCCGTTTAAAACTTTTGGAATTTCCGATGCAGCTTAAAAAGCTGATGTGATAACGATATTTTCCAAGAATGACTCTAATGATTCGAACTCGTTTTAAAAAATATGTTAATTCCTCTGAGTAATAAAATTTCAACGTTTTCGTTTAAAGTATCTACCTAAAATCTGGTTATGTATTGAAATATTTTGATTAATTAAATGAATAAAACACACACGGTGTTTTTGAGTTGTGTACTTTTAATATGTTTACGTTGGTGCATGTGTATGTGTGAGAGAGATAGATTGTATGTGTGTGCGTATGCGCGCGTGTGTGAGTTTGTATATTAAATATAATAACTTATAATATCTACATTTTAAAACAAAATAACAGAAAGCTGCAACAAAAGTAAAATAAATACAAACTCATAGCTGTTTACATCATTAACTTGGCAGATTTAAAAAGTCATTAATTTTTTCCCTCTCTTAGTTTATTTTGTCTGCAAAAATTGCGAAAGTACCGGAGGATAGTTAGTTGGACATTTATTAATAGCTTCGTCGGTCGTTGAGTGAACACGTTTCTCTAGAGACAATGATCTTATTTCAACTGTTAGTTTAAACGTCACTTCGACTTATCTATTCATCTAAACAAGTAATGAAATTAAAGTTCCTCTTTCTAATTATCAAATACTTACTGTATTTATTCATTTTGAAGGTGATAGAACTCCTTCTGGTTCGACTCCGGAGGCACCACCGCAACACCTATTTCTGCTTAATAACAGCAGTGTTATGCGCTATCGTGTTCTGGTCTGAAGGGTGTGGTAATCTTAGTCCTCAGGGTGGCAACGCATCTGTCGCTAACTTTAGGCGAGACTTTGATCTTACCTGAGGTTGATTACAAATGTTCATGGGTGGCAGTAGCCACTTACCATCAGGTGGGCTGCATGGTTGTTTGCTACTTTTATACTATAAAAAAATATATAATACAAAGAGTGGCGTAGCGTGGAGGGGCAGAGAGGAACCGGGACCATGGCCCCGGACGGCACGTTTAGGGTGGCAAAATCCCCTCTAACCGTCGTTGTAAAGTTAAAAATTTCACTGTTATATTTTTCTACTCGTAACTAAAATCCAGAGTTCGTTCGTATCTCGTAACTAAAAAAAGTCATCGATAGCCACCTTTTTTCCCTATTTGGGCATTTTTTAAAATTATATAGCCTATGTCACTCTGCAAACTTAGACGATTCTAATGATATGCCATACGTCACAATCCGTCATGCCGTTCAGGCTGTAACGCGTGCTAAAGAAATGGACATACATACAAAACAAACAAACATACATACACTCGAAACATCCTCCTACTGACGTAATCGGGTAAAGAAATTACCATTAATTAAGCACATGTCCAATCGAAAATCGAACCCAGTATTATGTGGTAAACCTCTATAATAAATATGTGACTACTGTGG
>MOOZ01000264.1:84297-98035 GCA_002930495.1 Cecropterus lyciades
CTAGGGACAGCAATTTGGACGCAGCTTTTTATATTTAATTTGGCAATTTGTTTCTTTTTACATTTAAGTTATATTTTTTATATATTTTATTAAAATAGTTAGTGAATATTTTGTTTAGGCTTTACGATAAATAAATTAATGTAAATGTTAAAAAAAAATATATATCTTTTTAGGTATGTTTTAAACCATATGTACTTCAAAGTAATAATGGCATCAATATTGTTAGTCTTACAATTTAACATAAGGACAATTACAAGTAAATAAAAATAATATCTTTAAAAAAGAGATCAATCCCCTTATGACCCTTTGCTTAGTGATAATTTAAAAAAATCTATAACCCTGTCCTTAGACATAAGCTAGCTTTCATAAGACTGTACCAAACAATATTATTCTTTAACTTAGTATCCTCAAAATAAGCACCTGAGTAAATACTATGAATCTTAATAATCAACAGTATTGGTTAACTATTTTTAAAATAATTCTATCCTGAAATAATTGATTCACTGCTTCTTCAACACTATCTTGGCATCGATACGAGATCTTTTTTTAGGTGGAAGTTATGAAAGGGACCTTATAACCGTATGATATGACCCTTTCATAAATATCATACACAAATTAAAAACATAACCACAAAAACTATAATTGTAGATAAAAGTGTACAGACCTTTTGTTATCGTGTCCGTATATGTCTTTCAGATAATAATCAATACCTAACAAGTAAATAATAAATTCATAGCATTTGACAAAACGTTTCGCTAAAATAACTATAAAAATACTTTTCTATAGCATTACAAACAGTCGCACGCCGTTGCCAGCTTTAAAGTGTCGGAAGTGCGAATTTTCTCACAATTGGATGTACTTCATACAACAAAAAATGTGTTGATCCGAATCGCTTTTTATTTTAGCTGTGATTGACAATTTAAATCACAGCTAAAATAGAAACAGATCATCTTTCAATACGTGTTCCTTTCATGCCAACTCTCCTGTATAATTTGATTTGCAGGATCAAAATACTCGCGGTTAGACGACGGTTCGTTGTACATAAGTGAGGTGACTCCGCGAGACCAGTACAGCGCCTTCGGATGCCGAGTGCGGGACCGAATCACCGGCACTGTACACTCCAGCAAATATTTTGGTGAGTTATGGAATGGAAGGTGGTTAAAAGGTTTAAGGAACCCAGAGCTGGCCCGATCATAGAGGGAACAGAGTGGCCGCTTGAGGCGCTATGCCCTAGTCGACGACTCAATGGCTAATAAAATCGACAAATTACACATAAACTTTAAGTGTTTTCGAAATCTTTCCAGTTCTACGAATGGGTGAAGAAACGGGACGCTATAATTGAATCTCGCTCCATCCTAAGACGTTCAGAGATATCATCGCCACGCCTATTTAGGCTGATAACAGCAGCGTTCATCGCTGTTACGTCCTGGTATGAAATGCAGTACTGCAGGTACTGGAGTAATGTACTTATCTGAGGCAATTCAACTAAGTCGATTACCAGGTGACTGCATGCTCAGTTGCTACCAACATATTATTTAAAAAAATCTTTATAAATAATTCTGTCAAGGGATACGGTAGACTTGATTGAAACCTTACCTAAATATTAAAACATAAAAAATATTGATTTCGAGCCGACAACATATATCCGCAAAATTCGGATTGTCGAGTATTTTGTTAAATTCTAATGGTGCAAATAGTCGCCATATTGGCCACTCGGATGCCATCTTGAATTCCTTAAAGCCGTTTCACGTAATAATAAGATAAGTATGCCATCTAGCGGCGTTATTTACCTTACATAGTTTTGATATTTTATACTAAGTGACGTTACAAAATTTTACCACACATTTCTGTATCACGTGTCGATGTCGCATTGTTGAGAACGTATTTAGTTTCGTATAAATATGCTCGGAATTTGAATTTGGGTGTCTATAGCACTGGGGCCAGTGTATTAAACTGTAAACTAGCTACTACAAGCGATAGCGTCTAACGAACGAACGTGTAATACCTTTTAGTTGATTATTACTACAAAAGTATCTACCTACCTATAGTCACATTTCAATCGAGCGAAGCCCGGTTTTCATCTAGTATCAAAATAAAATAGATCATCACATGATACAAAAACGTCAAAATAACAGTCATAGTCTACTTAAAAGTCGTTCTATTTCAGTTTTGGTCGTTCTAGTATTGTTCGACTTTTACAACGTACATACGCATTTTAGTCGTGGTATTGTGTTACAAAAATCTCGATCCTCATTCTTCCACTTTACTCAAAATTATTAAACAACTAACTATAATAAATCCCTACGCATTGATATAAAACACATGCATTCGTCAGGCCTCAAAACGTTTTCGTGGAATATTTTTATATTTATGCCATTCAAACCGGGATCTTACCAGGATAGAATAATGCCACTGGCAAGTATGCGGCAAAACGCAGGATAGGATAATTCAATGGCAACTATGCGACAAACAGGGAAATGCTCAAAGTATTTTCTTTACAAATATTACAAAGCGAGCTTCGTGTACCTACTTGTAACCGAAAAGAGTGCAGTGCAACTTTGTAGTACATATTAGCTATAACCCAAGACAAGATTTAGGATGTAGCGACATTTTTTATCTGTACTTCTATATCTATCTATACTAATATATTAAAATGAGATGATGTTTGTCTGTGTCTTACTCAATCACGCAAGAATGCATAGATGTAGCTTATTTAGCGACTATTTTAGTGACGTCACTACACCATTTGATTTCAGACATTTATACTTCCATTTTGAATAAAAACTACATACTGAAAAATTGGATGTAAACTTTTGATGGCATATACCAGGTTAATATTTAATTTTCTGTCCGGAAGATCTTTATTACTTTTTATGTACCTCCAACGGTTAGCGAATAAACCTATTTTTATTGTCACGTAGCGAAGCAGGGTACTTCAGCTAGTTTATATTAGAATCTAACAATAAGGCATATGGCCTACCTGATGGAAAGTAGTCTCCGTCACCTTTGAACATTTTCAACACCAGAAGAATCGTCAATGCATCGCCGGCTTTCAAGGAGAGCGCTTTTTGTACCTTTGTGGTGGACCGCCACGTCTGG
The DNA here is from genome assembly GCA_002930495.1 of Cecropterus lyciades. Taxonomy (NCBI): domain Eukaryota; kingdom Metazoa; phylum Arthropoda; class Insecta; order Lepidoptera; family Hesperiidae; genus Cecropterus; species Cecropterus lyciades. Next base: position 87,397 of record MOOZ01000264.1, read on the forward strand.
TTGATGTGGATGGAACTTCATCCTTAGAGGAGTGGTGCGGTGGAGAAAAGGTGATGTAAACACAAGCACAATATCTAAGAGTTCTTCGGAACTCCCATCATTATAAAGACTCTAGAACACGCACAGATTCAGTTATGGTGTCGCCTTGCTTGTCCCTATAATCTCAGTTGTGCGAACATATGCAAGCAGATAACTGGTAAGATCACAACACCTAATGTTTATGACTTTGTCGATTTCATTGAACAGTGAGGCGTTCAATTGTCTTGTATGATATTTGAGATAATGTTATGGATTAAAAAGGTGCCCAATTAGTCACCTGTTTTATGTAGGATGTAACATTTTATACAATGAATAAACCGCCTGCTTCAAATTGTATTAAATCTTGTTGAAATAGATACATTTCTTGTTGTGTAAACAAGAAATGTATCTATTTCAACACAACAAGAAAAAACTTTCTACTTCAATTGAATAATTAAAAAAAATTACGTATGTCGTATCGTCGTTTATTTTATAATATGAAAGCAGCAAACGAGCATGCAATCCGACTGTCAGTGGCCACTGCCGCCCATGAACTTCTGTAATCAACCCCAGATAAGATCAGATTCTTACCTGAGGTTAGCCACTGATGCGTTGACACCCCTAAGGACTAAGTTGGAACGCTTCTGATCAGTATATCTCCCTTACCACACTGTTCAGACCTGAACACAGCAGTTCATTACACTGCTGTTATTAGGTAGAAATACGTGTGGCTGTACTTCCGTAGTCAAACCACGAAAAGTTCTGCTACCTTAAAATTATTACGTATTTACACGCGTTTTAAAATATAAAGATCTGTTACATTCTTTAATATTTATGGGATACACAACTATTACTGGCTTTTATTTTTTATACAAACTGAACCAATACAATGCAAGCGATATAAAACTCATTGAGTATTTTACATCAGTCCATAATAACATACAATAGCAAGTATCGTGCTCATAAATAAAATGGTATGTTGTAAATCCAAGCTAGAGTGCTTATCAGCAGTAAAAACCGCCCGGAAGTGATGCGGGTTCATGCATCAATGTTCCGTACAAATACTAGTGCCCTTAGTACAAGTTTATTCCTCAAAATGTATTTTGAAGGTGGTAGAACTCTTCGTGGTTCGACTCCGGAAGCACCGCCGCCACACCTACTTCTGCTTAATAACAGCAGTATAATGCGCTATTGTGTTCTGGTCGGAAGGGTGTGGTAAGGGAGACATACTTTCCCGAGGCATTCCATCTTAGTCCTTAGGGGTGGCAACGCATCTGTGGCTAACCTTAGGTGGGACTTTGATCTTTCCTAGGTTTGATTCCAGATGTCTATGGGCTCCAGTAGCCATTTACCATCAGGTGGGCTGTATGCTCGTTTGCTACTTCCATTCTATAAAAAAATAAGCATTTATAATAAAAAAAATCAATTCAACGTTGTCGGCAATAATTTCAAAGAACATTGCAAGGTATGGCTAAAAATTAAAACAAAAACGTATATTGCAATAAATGGGTAAAATATAAACACAACAAGATAAACTTCTACTAAGGGTACGCCCACCATCAAAACGTGCAATATACATTAATGTATATCGACCCACGTGATGTAGCGGTCACCATACCGGTATGACGCGCAGTGGGTCCCGGGTTGATCCCCGGCCAGAAAGACATGTGAATGATGAGTTTAGATTTCTGTTCTGGGTCTGGGTGTATGTGTATTCGTCTTTGTGTGTCCATGGCACCCACGATACAGGAGATTACTACTGTGGAGCTATGAGTGTAAAAAGCGTTAATGTTTACGTTTACGTTCCCGTTTTCGGGAACCTTGTAATGTACTTATCAATGATGGATAAAAACGTAAGCAAGAATTGTTTTGAAGTAACGTAATAAACTCGTATTGCCCTTAGAACGAGTTTATTACGTTACAGTTCAGGTTTCCAGTTAGAGTTAAGGTTGAATTTGTTAATCAATTAAATTAATATACATTCGTTTGAGCAGTGATAGCCGAATCGTTGATACTCGGCCTCTCAATCGAGGGTTCGAGGTTCGAATCCCAGGCACGCACGCAGGCAAATTATGTGCGTATTAGAAGTTAATTATTACTGCTTTACGGTGAAGGAAAACATCGTGAGGAAACCTACACACCTGAGAGTTCTTTAAAAAAGTTCTCAAAGATGTGTGAAGTCTACCAATTCGCACTTGGCCAGCGCGATGGACTATGGCCTGAAACTCTCTCATTCTGAGAGAAGACGGGCACGGGCCCAGCAGTGGGACAATAATGGGTTGACGGTAAGTTTAGTTTATTTATAAAGGTGGTAAAACCTTACGTGGTTCGAGCTCGAGATACTATCTCTGTCTAATAACATTACCATTAAGCACAGATCTACTCGTCTATACTAATATTATAAAGCTGAAGAGTATGTTTGTATGTTTGTTTGAACGCGTTAATCTCAGGAACTACTGGTCCGATTTGAAAAATTCTTTCGGTGTTAGATAGCCCATTTATCGAGAAAGGCTATAGGCTCATCACGCTAAGACCAGCAGGAGTGGAGCACCAATGAAGAATGTTTCAAAATCGGGTTTTTTTTCTAATGAGAGCTTCCGCTGCATGCGCTGCGTAAACGGTTAAAATTTCGTAAAAGTTATGTATGGCAGAATTGTTTCCCTTTAAAAGTTCTAAAAAAAAGTCAGCGACAGCATATGTCTATCTTTTCAGGTAAACTCACTGTACCCTTTTATATGCTAACCAAATTTCTTCCAAAATAATGCATTATTTGTGAAGTTGTTTTTATAAATATATTATTTATTCTCATCCAAATAAATACATAAATTAGTTTTCTTTGTAGTAACTAATACGCGGGTGAAACCGTGGGGCGCAGCTAGTATAATATATGTGGCACTGCAGACTTACCATCACGGTGGACTGCTTGCTCTTTGGCTTATAACACATTTCCTTTATTTTATTGTTATAAGTAATTCTGAGAATATATAAAATATCAACCCGTTGCGTATACAATTAAAAAAATATATATATCAGCCAAGTTAACTTTCCCATAATTATTATTATTTTTTTTTTTTCTAAAAAACACGCTTTCTACACTCATAGCCCCACAGTAGGATTTTATCCTGTGTCGTGGGTGCCATGGACACACAAAGACGAATACACAAACACCCAGACCCANNNNTAAACTCATCATTCAGATTTCAGTCTGGCCGGGGATCGAACCCGGGACCCACTGCGTGTCAGACCGGTATGGTGACCGCTCCACCACGTGGGTCGTCATTTTTAAAACAATATTTTTCATTTTTAAAGTTTTGACAATTAAAATAGTTAATAAAGAAAATTTGTCATATCATTATTTTATTACGGAACCCTAGAAAATTACTCGTGCAGTGCAGACGCCACGCGAAGCGAAGATAAATCATGTATCTTATCATGTGGCCATATTTCCACTTACTTTCGTGATGTATGTCAGAACTTTAGAAGTTTATACGTTGTTTGAATGATACGAGAAACAGAGAGAATATTGTATAGATATAACCCTTTTACAAAATGTTACTTTTAAAAACTTGATTCAGTTAACGTGATTTTACTAACCTGACGTAACACACAAGTATGTACACACATTTAACACGCACCATTCACTAGATAAAACATTTTTTTTCTAAAGAAACTGGTACTATTCCGAAGGAAATAGGAAACTGGTACAAGCTTTTGTGGTTCGACCTCGGAGGCATCAATGCCACACTAATTTCTGCCTAAAGTCAACAGTGTATGTGCTGCTGTGATTTTGGCTAAAAAGGTGTGGTAATAATAAAAAAAAACATAAAAATAAAAACTTAATAATAAGAATGATTTGCTAATTAATTATGAAAATGCATGTTTGTTTGTTCCTTTAAATGTTTTAATTTTCCTTTTTTTATCATACAGCTAATTAAAAGTAAAAATATTTTGATAATAAAATTTTGCCATTTCTATATTTGCAAGATTTGAACTCTGTACCCTCTGAATATTCCTAGTCCGTAATTTGATATACTTAAGCGTCACTGATTATGATTTTTATTTTATAGTGATTACTAGGATCGACTTCCAAATATTTATACGGTCAATTGTCACCTTGAAGGTGATAGAGCTCTTTGTGGTTCGACTCCGGAAGCACCACTGCCTCACCTATTTCTATCCAATAACAGCAGTATTATGCACTGTTGTATTCTGGTCTGAAAAGTGTGGTAAGGGAGACATACTTTTTCGAGACATTCCATCTTAGTCCTCAGGGGTAGCGACGCATCTGGGACCGGCCTTAGGTGAGACTTTGATCTTACGTATGGTTGATTACAGATGTCCATGGGCAATAGCCACTTACCATAAGATGGGTTGCATGCTCGTTTGCTACTTCCATACTATAACAATATATATAAAAATATAAATAGTATTAAAACGATAGGTATAAAGGAACACCTTAAAAACTTACTACACGGTTACCTACTGCGTATTGATAGATTCTTGTATTTTTGTTCATAGGTCACATCATAGTCACAGAACCAAAAGGTGGCGTGAGGCCTCGGGTGGCAGTGGAGTCACGATCTCGGCGAGTTCAAGTAGGCCACGACGCGCGGTTGCCCTGCGCTGCACATGCTTGGCCGGTACCAAGCTTCAGGTAAGATCACATATAAATAAAATTGAAGTGTCTGTTTGTTACATCAAAATAACAGCCTTTTATCAAATGCATATGGAAGTATATACAATACTGATAACAACACATCAAATACTAAATTTGTTGTTTGTCTGTCTGTGTGTTCTGGGTAATCTGTGAATCCGCTGGACCAATTTTGACGGGACTTTCACTGTTGGATAGCTCATGTCATTAGACGTAACTAAGGATACTTCAATTTTAGAAAATTTATTTATTTGTTTTATTAATTAGGGTTCCGCACAAAAAATTAGAACCTAAGAAACTGCGCGCGCTCTACGCGCACGCAGCCACAGTCACTGCCGCTAATGTCAGTTGCTAACAGTCCTCTCTAAAAATATGCTAAAATGTTAAAATCTTATAAGGTCTAAAATTTTGGCTATATGTAACTATGTCAAAATACATTTTTTAAACGCAGGTATAGCCGTGGGGCTCACCATGTACATCATATAAACATAACATAAACGCTTTCTACACTCATAGCCCCAAAGTAGAATTTTCTCCTGTGTCGTGGGTGCCATGCAAACACAAAGACGAATACACAAACACAAACACCCAGACCCAGAACAGAAATATAAACTCATCATTCAGATGTCTGTCCGGCCGGGGATCGAAACCGGAACCCACTGCGTGTAAGACCGGTATTGTGACCGCTCCGCCACACGGTTCGTCAAATACTTATATTCTAAGTCGTATACTTGTATTCTAAAAGCAGGCAGCTCCTATGCAGTGGGTAAAGTTAACAGCAGTTGTGACAAATACATATACTTGTATACTAAGAAATGGTGGAATAGCGTCTAGATGGTGGGTAGATTCAACTGCAGTTGTACCACCGTCATACCCATTTCGTAATAACAGCAAGGATGTAGTAAAGTAGACATGCGTATAGAAGGCGTTCTAAGTTAAACCTCGGGAGAAACAACGCATCTGTGGTCAATCTAACGTAAGACTTCTAGTCTGGGGCTACTGATATCCATGTTAAAATAAAAAAATAACAATAAAAACAATTTCTGCCTTGTAACAGCAATGTTAACCACAGATTTTTATTTGAAGATTGTGGTAAGGTGTAGTGTTTTTCACATCAACACCAGGCGTTCCAACTTATTACTCAGAGGTAGTAACGCATCAACCGAACTCAGATAGAACTCATATTTTTCCTTGAATACAAATATTTTAGACGGCAATGATGTATTACCGTCTGGTGTATTGCTTGCTCGGATACTACTTCAATTCCGATGAAAAAAATACTCAAATAAAATTTTCTATACCTAATATTTATACAAGTGTAGAGCAATGTCAGTAAACATATTAAGATTCAAGAGATACATTAGATTTCACCGCCACAGTATGACACTTATACACAGATAGGTTCTTGACATGTTAAGCTGGCACTAAGCCGAATAAACCCTCAGACTTAAACAATATCCACTTAAATGTCAACCACCCGGAGCCATTAGTTCGTTTAAACTGTAGTTGTGTCCACAACTTCATGTGCTTGACACCTAGGTTAAAATATACATACATTATTACCCAGTTTTAAATATAGTACATTTAATTTAATCAGTAATTAATGAGTGGAAGAATACATGGACGTCTCTTTATATAATTAATCCCGATAAAGACTCAAACCACCTTTACAAGGATTTGTTGTGCAAAAACTTTAGTCCTGAAAAGAAGAACGTACGCAAAAGCGACGTTAAGCATTCCTTTTCATTCCGAAGGACTAAGGACCAGGCTATACCAAACTTCGACACTCAACGTCTAAAGAAGCAGTCTCGAATAACCGCAGCTAAAAGCGTCAGATTCTTCGTATGCGGCTCGTCCGAGACCATTACCTGAACATTTATTGTTTTTTAATCTTCTATAATATCATTTTATATTTTATGTTGATATTTTCTTGTATTTGTATTACTTTTGTATGTATTTATAAGTTAGTAGATTATTGATTATTATTATTCACTTTCAAATTAACACCTGTCGATAATTTTCTATCCACCCAGGATTGACTCGTAGTGAATGCCATAAGGTACTAAGTTTGCCCTATTGTAAACTTGTTTTTTTTGCTGACACTTCCCCATGAGTGACGTAACGTCGACAGCGGCAAACTTAGCGGGTAGTGTCTATGTTAAAAACGCAGACCCTAGTGAGGAACTTTACTAAGTACCTACGTACTTTAATTTTACAGATGTATTGATTAAGATAGGTCCATTAGACTAAGTTTAAACGTTTCGTGTAAAGAAGGTCTTTACTTTACCAAATCCTTGAAACTATAAATAGCAATTCCATTAGGCATTCGCTGTTTCAACTGCTATTGACGGCCCTCATGGTGGAGCGGTTACGATACCGGTCTGACACGCAATGGACCGGGTTCGATCCCCGGCCAGACAGACATCTGAATGATTACTATTCTGGGTGTTTGTGTTTGTGTATTCGTCTTTGTGTGTCCATGGCACCCACGACACAGGAGAAAATCCTACTGTGGGGCTATGAGTGTAGAAAGCGTTTATGTTTATGCTTATTGTAATACAAAATAAGTACATACCCTCCGTTGTCGAACTTCAAATAAATCTACTCAGTATCTTAACATTTTTATCACAAGCTTTTATAGGATAACTCACTTTGGTGACACAAAAAATAACCTCAATTTGATATATCTTTAAATATATGATTAGCGGGATCGGGTTTTTTTATTCCAGGTCTATACTACTACTACTATAAGGAACACATACTGGCATAAGTATGTTTTATAATTGCAGTTTTATACAAAACGAAGTTAATAGAGCTAGTCTCCAAGAAAGTCTCAAAGAAAGTATTTTTATACCTTAATCTTTATCAATTTTAACCAAAGGACCAATCAGATATTATTAAAATGACCCTGACGTATCGTTTAAGTAAAAAAAAAACATTTTTGAAGAATACTAGAGTGGTATTGCCCTTAACTGGCCGCGTTATATCGTTAATACATAAAGGGTTAAATCTTGTGACTGTATTACAAACCAGTTAACCCCAACCGATCGGACTGAAATTTTACATATACCTTCAGTTCAGATGACAATACACGATTAGTGTAGTAACGCCATTCTAAATCTCATTAGGGACGGCCCTACGTGGCGAGCCAATTATTTTTATGCATTCTTGTAATACATTGTTATATATGAGTATGTAATTAAAGGGTTTTCAGTGAAGAATACTGTGTGATTTAAGGTCGATTTTATGTGGTTACCTTGTCAAAAAAACTATTTCAATAATTGCGTGCTAATAGTTATAGAAACAGAATATATGACGAATATATAAGGGCGATATTTTAATATTATATTATTTTATTTTATTATATTATTTAATTTATATATGAAAATACCGCCGTCTTCAATGTATTAATGCTTGGCGACCGGTCAGTTTATTGCCCTTCACACTTTTCCAGAAAGGTCCCCGTATATAAAACTAAATTTAGTTATAATTAATTTATCTTTTGAACTATTTAAAACAAATTTGATGGACATTTAAAAAGGGATAAATTACGCATATCTAATTTTACTTTCTACAGACCTAAGCCATTGTTATCTAGTATCACTATTTTATACCAAATTTAAATCGTCGACCGCTATAATGAGCACCAGAATCGTATATCCGATTGTACTAAAATAACGATCTTCATCTTTTTACGAGAGACGACGAAAAGAGATTTGGCTGGCGTAACAATTCGTCTATTCAACACACGAGTGACACAATAAAATTTGTTTTGGAATCAGAAACATATCTGCAGAACTATCATCCGACTGAAAATATCAATCTGAATATTTCATCTTTCGTAAGCTGGTGTGGGTCGTCCAAATTGGTCGTTTTATTTTGTCGTGAATCCGTTTTGATCCTGTGTCGAGATTTTACCGCAATTTTATAATCCCAGCGCGCCGTGATTCGTTTTAACTGCCAAGGAGCAATTTAGCGTGCGAAACCCGGTAAATTGCATTACACCCTCGTAAATGTATCTGCGTCGATTATACAGTTATACTTACATAATATGTGCTATACGCACATTCGTACTTTTGTCGGTATCAAACTTGGTCTGAATATTTTTATAAGACTGAAGTAGCAAACGAGCGGAGCGTGATATAAAATGGTCACTGCCGGATATGGACATCTTTAAAGAACCTTCACGCTAGAAATATGTGTAGGTGGAACTACACTGGTTCTACCACATGGTAGGACCTGTGAGTCCGTGTCTTTGTGTATTCGTCTGTGTGTATCAACTGTACCCAAAAGAGAAGACGCTCCAGAATTGATGATGTACGGATTTCTAAGTCCTCATGTGTTTTGTATTTCACGAACATAGTTCACAGTTTCGCGACTTTAATTCCACATAAAAGCTTTTAAGACCAAATAAAATGAAACCTAACGTTTCAAAATGGCGGTGTACAAAAATTTTAATTTAAAAAAGAATAACTCGTGTGAAACCCGTCAACTGCAATACATCGTCTTGAATGTGTATGTCGCTACAGTTATGTCTACGTACTGTGCCCTTATTACGACTTTTCAAAATAATCAGCGTTTACGTTTTCACCCATACTTTGCAATGAACATGGCAAAATGAAAAACGAAAACGTGTGTAAAGGCGTATATATATGTATACCAGTACTAACCATAGTACCCGTCAAAGCCCTACTTAGGGATGTACGAATATCGTTCGAATCAAATTGAATCGAATCGAATATTAATATTCGATTCGGGACAAATATATTGTAAGTTCGAATTATTCGCACACCTCTCCCAGAGCTGATTTTTTTATGATCTTAAACACTTTGTTCTTACTTCCTATTTTATTTAAAACATAACATAAAAAAAAACATAAACGCTTTCTACACTCATAGCCCCACACTAGGATTTTCTCCTGTGTCGTGGGTGCCATGGACACATAAAGACGAATACACAAACACCCAGACCCAGAAGAGAAATCTAAACTCATCATTCAAATGTCTGTCTGGCCGGGGATCGAACCCGGGACCCAATGCGTGTCCGCTCCACCACGTGGGTCGTCAAATTTTAACATTGTTGACTATGAAATAACTATGAACATAACTCCTTCTTTATGTGAATTTCATATAATCGTCGTTAAAAATATATTTTATAATTCAATTAAATATTAATCAAAGCTTCCATTTTATAAATATTTTATTTAGAGAAAGATATTTAAAATTACCTGAAAAGGTAATATAGTACAACATTTTTGATACAAACCACGATAGCATATCAGTTGAAATTCGACCTATCAATCAAGAGTCCGAGGTTTGAACCCCAGGCATGCTCTACAGATTTTTTAAGTGATGTGCATATTATAAATTAATCATTTTATAATAATCACATAATCAAAATAATTATAACATACTTGGTATTTCTCTAAAAAACTTGCGCAAAAGTGTATCAATTCTACCAATTCACATGGATTGACGACATAACATTATTCGTGCAATAATAATCTATTCCGTAAGGTGAGCTATAACATCGATAAAATCGAACTGCTAATGATATATAAAATATATTATTATAGTTTATGTCCACTGTTTTGTTTGCAAAGCAGTAGTTGTGAAGACAAACAACTAAGTTAATCTCTCCGTATTTGGCCAAGACCGCTAAGTTCCATGATTCGAGAACTTACACAAATACTTATGCAGTTCTACCTTGTGTTTGTGTGCAACTTGGCTCAAAGTTACGTCTACATTTAGTACTGGTACTATACTCGTGCTTTGTAAGCCACTTATATGTAAGCCGTTTTAGCATTTTTAATTTTACATTTTATATGGTCTGCTTCCTTATCAAATAACATATCACAAACTTTTCAGCCGTTCCACAGTGTATTTTTAATGTGTATTTTTAAGGAGCGCTTATAAATTGGAAGGTGCTAGAACTCTTTGTGGTTCGACTCCGGATGCACCACCACTA
>MOOZ01000264.1:122282-140672 GCA_002930495.1 Cecropterus lyciades
AAATTGGACCATACGGGTCCATACGTCATCCATTCTACGGCGACCACTTGGCCGATATTAGTGTTTTTATTTAATGAACAAAAGTTTAGAAATCAAATTATTACAATCTAAAAGGAAAAGTAAATTTTTTCATCTATAAAAAAATACAGTCAAAGTATCGGGTGACAACTTTTACACCACACACATATATATATATGTGTGTGTGTGTATTATATATTGCTAATGGTAAAGAAAAATATCGTAAGACCTATCAATCTATTCACACGTATCGCTCACAGCCATGTAACTGCGGATGATTTGTATAAAATAATTTTATTCACATGGACCACATTTTGAAGACCAAATCAGCTGACTGCATCGAAACCACCCACTTGACTTTTTATAAAATTGAAATAGCTACTGCACATGCATTCCACATAATGGTAAGTGATTGGATTGGTGAATGGTAACAACGTCATGTAGAGCAGATATTCTATCTAAAGTCATCACTAAAATGGTCGCCACATAATAATAAGGAATGCGGCAAAATATCCTTCCACCGAACCGCATGAAGTGCTTCAAGTTAGAAATAGGCGTGGCGGTGGTACATTCCTCTTCCGTCTAACCATACTCGTTCTACCTTGACATATAGTATGTAAATAAGGTGTGGTTGTGGTGCGAATAAATAGACTCTAACATTCTTCATAGTTTTGTATGCTATTCTCATACGTGTAACAATCTGCGCTTGGTCAATGTTATTTACTACGAGCTTAATAAAATTTATTCTGAGAACAGCTCTCAGGCCGTGTTTTATAGGGCAATAATGAGGTATAAATACGAGGAAACAATCTTCATAAAAATTATATGCTTTTTTTATTAACTTCTTTAATACGTTTCAACAAATATAAAATAAATAAAAACTCAAAAGAGAAATATCGGTATTTGAAAAAAGATTATTTATTTTAAGTATGTTCAGGATCACGTTTCATACACGTATCACAAATACAACTAGTTTAAAAATGGAGAGACCTATGGTAAGAGAATAAAACACGAATCTCATTTCGTTGGATTTTCTGGGCGTATTTAATTCTGAATTTTACTGTTTTATTTTAGAAAAATTATTCCTTTTTCAAATTAAATGTCCTGGCACAGCTCTCCGCAAAACTTTTAGCTGTTAGCGGACTACTGAAATTTTTATTTAGCACCGCTTCGCTGGTAAGCTCTCGACCGAGTTTGCGTCAGTGGTCACAGTTGTGCGCACAATTTAAAATAAGGAAAATTCTATTTATATAACAGGACTTAGAAAGGAAGATGATAGCTCTCACGGGTATTCGGTTTCTATTTACGAAAAAGCAACATGATGAGAAAATTATATTTGCCATTTTTTGGTTGTAATCTTCGTGGACAGCGCGATTTACCGACATTATTATAACTTTTCAAAACTAAACAATATTGGAAACATTATATGAAAAAAATTACTGACATTTGACATTATCAGCAAAAGTAATTTAAGAAATTTAATCTAGCCAGATTATCACTTTCGTAAAAGATTTCATTTCAATTCTAGTTATATGTTCTTTTTATATTCCAGATACTAAAGACAGTTTTTCACGAAATATTTATAAGCCCAAGTGGGTCACAATTTTTTTCTCCTAATTTAAAAGATTTTCCTTCTTTGAAAGTATAGCATCTCATTAATGGTGATTGTATTTGAAAAAAAAAGTATACATAAGTATACTTTAGGAGTTTAGAAACAAACTTGATATTGAAATAACATTTAATCTTGATAAGAGTATCTAATACCTAAATGACCTAATTTGGCAAGTTTCTTATGAATTTTATGTTAATAATATCAGTTGATAAGATGATTTTATATACTTTTAGATAAACATCTAAAAAAGTAAGATATATTTAAAGTAAAGCACAATTACTATTTTTATGTAATATCTTTGTATGTACATTGATCGATTTTGGAGTTTGTCCCAATGTATTATTCGTATAAGAGTTATACGCACAATATTTCCTAATGAAAATACCCAAATAAATACTTAGATCATAATACCAGATCATTAATGTAAATCTTTGTCCTCAGATGGACAGACTCTACCCTTAAACCGCCGGCAAAAGGTATTTCCCAATGGAACATTGATTGTGGAGCAAACTCAGAGAGGTGAGGATGCCGGCACATATACGTGTCAAGCGACAAACCGCCAGAGGCATGTGGCTAGAAGAGATGTTGAAGTGCAAATCTTAGGTAAGTATATAATATATACAAAATATAAAATATGACGAACATCATTAAATTAGGTGAAATAAAACAGAAAGATGTCGATATACAAAAATCGATGTATGAATAATAGAATGTGGAGGAACCCAATGACTCAATAAACACAGACATAAAATAAATGATTTAGTGGAAAAAAATAGAATCAAGTTATTGAGTTAAATGATAAAGGTGTTCGTAGAGGCGAAGATGCCAAATTAAAAAAAAATGTGAAAGGTGCTACCACTAACAGAGATTGATTTATTATCAGTGATAATTGCAAATTACTGGTACTATTACTAAATAAAAATAAATCTTATTATATAAAAATATTTTATGAAGTAAGTCGATTTAGTTGACTTTAGTTATTGTTACAATTTGTTTGGCTGAGTGATCGTCATTACAGGTACATATACAAAATTCGTAATCTCAATATAAATAAAGTGAACATAAATAACAACAAAAATAACAATAGAATTTAAGGTTAATAACAAAATAGCTTATTACAAATAGTAAGTAGCTTATTAAAAATTTCTATCTGAAATCATAATCCTTGATATATCATCAAAGTTTTTAGAGTCAAAACATTCCATTTACAAAGCTTTAAGGGAAAGTACCATTGCCATGTACTAGAACATTATAGTAATGGGACCTTACGAAGCCCACAGCTTAATTAAAGCTAATGAGACAGGAAAGGACATTGAAGCGTGGCTGCCTGAGGACATAAATGAGACTTCGACCCTTTGAGCACGGGTTAGCAATGCGTGCACTGATGTTTAATTCCTAATTAATATCCCTGATAAACAACTCAGTGAAAAGTTCTAATTATCCAATGACTCGAATCGATTTCGTAATCCTTAGTCTTTTATTTTTGTCCCTTGTAATTTATAAGCTGTTTATCAAGTTAGAACTAAGTAGGTAGCTAAGTTAAAAGACAGTATATTAGAAAAGTAAGTCTTACGTAATCTTTGACTTTATACAATTATGTATTAAAAACTGTAAGCCACTTTTTGTGCTCGTCAACGAAAGTTGGATATTAGATTACTAATTTAGGCACGAACTTTTCAGTAACAAGATTGAGGGCACCATAAAATCAGAAATTCAAGAGGGCGGAGTTAGTTACCCATCCGTAATTAATTAAACTTCGCATTTACCATTCTCGTGGCATCTACGAAGCTTTAAACTTCCAACGTTCCCGGTTAATGGGGCAATAAAATAAAAATATAAAAAATATATAAATGGAGCACCTATTGCAAGGCACCCCTCGGGGTCGGAACGCTCGAAAATGTGCTATAAACAGAGCTTAGAGATTTCACATTAATTAATCGTAAAAAGCAACGACGCAAATTTCTCGCTACCGCGAATATTTTTGCCAAAAAGTTAATATTTAAATGGAGTACAGGGACGATCAAAGCCTGATTGATTTGGCAAAATTGTGTTTAACCTTTTTATATGTTTTAGTGCAACCAAAGATATTGCCTATTCAGCCTCTGACAAATTTATTGAGGGAAGGCATGAGAGCGGCCATATCTTGTCAAATATTGGAGGGTGACTTGCCAATCGCATTCCGATGGGAGAAGAATGGACAGCCGGTGACCTCGTCACCGTACGCGCCTAGCGGCATTATAACGAGACGAATGGACGAGTACAGTGCGTCTCTCGTGATTGAGCACATCACGTCCCTTCACAGTGGGAACTACACGTGCATTGCTTCAAATATTGCTGGATCCGAGCGGTTCACTGTACCTCTTACTGTCAATGGTAATTACATACATATACCTACACATAAACACTTTGATATCCACTTCTGTTACACATAAACTTTCCCTATTGGCGATTTTGCCAATAGTCATAAGTCTGACGTGGTAGTTGGTGACTGCAGTAAGTGTTGATGATATACAGAAAGACGCTGCTGCTCATTTATTGGCTTTTTCCCTTACTAGCCTCCTATGAAATCCACGACAGATGGGAGAATGCTACTATTCAAGACCAATATGTACAACACTGATTATTACGTAACTTGTATTCAATTAGTTATTTATACTGAAAATAGGTATTTTTATGCAAATACCATAAAAATCACAAAAAGGCCCTTATCATTGCCAGCGAGGCCAAGTCCAGGTGGGATTAACTACATTTCCATGAAACCAGGCTGTGCCCACAATCACTGGCATGAGCCATTTATAACAAACTTTAAATAGGACAGGATTCGTATTAAGCTAAGCACAAATGCGTTCATACCCCTAATTACTATGTTTAAACTTTTCATTACTATAAGAAATCTTGTCTGTATTACAAAATTACTAAATATCAATGAAAACTTATGGCTTTTGATAGTACCGCCTAGATGGAGATTAGAACCTAACGACATAGCCGTAGCCGCTGGTCAGGACGTCACCCTCCAATGTCAAGCTGATGGATACCCAAAACCGAATATAACATGGAAGAAAGCAGTTGGTGAGTTTTAATTTCAAAATTAACATGTCAAAGCTTCTCTTATTCCCACTTAATCGTAGTTTCCTTAACAAAATCCAATAAGGTTTAAAAGTTTGAATTCTCTTCTCAACTTTTCCACTTGTACAAAAAGCCTGGAAAGTAAGGAGATATCAAGAAACAATCCCGAGTTTTCCTGAGCACTGACACTAAAGTAGGTGGCGTTTTCGCGATACTTGGGAGAGAGAATTAAATGTAAGAGTAATTCGATTTAAAGAGAATAATGTACTTGTTTTAAGAACAGAAGTGAATTATTAAATAAAGCGTATTTTCTTTCTAGCACTTCATGTCATTAAACCGCATAAGTACCTATTTGCAAGTTGACAGAGCCAAATTTTCATAGGCAAAAGCCTAAAAAACCCTTCCATCTAAATAATAAATTCATAGCTTCCATAAAAACAGATATTACACATTTCCAATGTACTTAGTTGTATTTTACCTTGTATATTTCTCATAATTGATGAAACTAAATAAAATAGCATCTTTTTTTTTATAAATGACTGATTGAGCGCGACTATAACTGTTAAACGATTTTACCAGGTAATACTCCTGGGGAATACAAGGACTTCATGTTCGAAGGGAGTTCCAGGGTCTTGGAGAATGGGTCTCTCGTATTCGAGAGGGTTGCTAAGGATAGCGAAGGACATTACCTGTGCGAAGCCAGGAATGACATAGGCGCTGGACTGAGCAAACTGATATTCCTCAAAGTTAATGGTAAGAATTTCAATCTTTACATTCTTGGCATCTAGTATATTATAGATTGGAAGAATGTACTTATAATAAGAATTTTAAAGGTAGTAGAACTCTTTGTGGTTCGACTCCGAAAGCACCACTGCCACACCTATTTCTGCCTTACAACAGCAGTGTTATGCGCTGCTGTCTTTTGGTCTGAAGGGTGTGGTAAGGGAGACATACTTTTCCGAGGCATTCCATCTTAGTCCTCAGGGGTAGCAACGCATCTGTAGCTAACCTTAGGTGAGACTTTGATTTTAGCTAGGGTTGATTACAGATGTCCATGGGCGGCAGTAGCCACTTACCATCAGGTGGGCTGCATGCTCGTTTGCTACTTCCATACTATAAAAAAAAAAGATAAAACTTTATTTCGTATCTCTGATATTTCCATATCTCTTCTGTGTTTTAGATTAGTATATGTTGATTTCACTGATTTACCTTCTTACAGCACAACATTACCTTATCATTACATCCTTTATGATTTCCCAATACAAGATTATTATCTTCCGTCTTAGGGAGGGCACCCAGTACTGACACGCTGTTCGGAGGTAGATAGGTATATATGGCGCTCAAAGCCTTTCTAATTTCCGGATCCAAGATGTTATCAGGTCGATGATTTTTCAAGCATTGCGGTTAACATATACTGTGAACTTTTTTAACAATCAAATATTTATAACCTATAGGAATAAAAAAGGCTCGTACGGGTAACTATAAGTACAGCGTGGGTTTACCGATACAGTCATTCTTCTACTTTTAATATTGCCGTGTCCTCTTTACAAAATTCAATTACGTGACACTCAAATACACGTCATGACAAATTGTATGCGTGCCGATTTGTCCAATTGGATAACGAATATGAAAGCCTCACTTTTCCTGTAGCGTTTATAGAAGATAAAGAAAATATTCGACTTTTTATTTTCCTCTTTGAAAAGTTGTGGAATGTCTCGATGGCGTCTCAGTGATGAGTTTGGGACAGGCAACCGAGCTGAAATGAAAATTCTTTGCCGTCATTATTGCTTTGTATAGCGGATGCGGACTGGTCTAAGCGATAATGGATCACTATGAGAGAATATTTCCGATGGCATTGGTATATCTATGGCTATACTATTTAAAGAATTTTATTTTAAATACTGTGGATATACGTTTTAGAGGGCATTCTTTAATTGTATAAGGATTGGATTCAATTCAAAATTTAATATTAATTGGATAAATTTCAATAGATTTATGGTAATCTACATCTAATAACAATAATTGAGAATAATGAGAATTATCTGCTAAGAAATAAAAATATTTGATTTACGTCAATCTGTGAGTTTCGATGTATCTTATTGATATTTTTTTAACTTTATTCTTTATTTATCTATTATTCTGAAAAACAAGTCAGAATCTCACGTATGAAAAAGAGTCAAGGAATCTTATGTACCTTACACTTACTGATTTTAAAGTTCTTTTTTACCAAAAAACCCTACTTAATTAATAAATGGCTCCTTAAAATGTTCACCCAAGTACCGTTCAAAACACACTCGGGTACTTGTTAAATAATAAATAATATTCACTAAACAACAACACACTTGTAGGTTCCTATTATTAAACTTTAAGATTAACAACTCGTTTCGTTTAAATCGCTTCATTTAATACTCTTCGCAATAACGTTTCTAACATGGCCATATAAATATAAAATACTTTGCTTCTAAATTGAATGTCGCCCCAGCCAATCGGGTACCTTGGCCATTCATCATTTTCCAGCGACCATTTCTCCTTGGATAACAACTTCCAAAGCAATATAGCCCGTTTCGATCTACTTTATTACACAAAGCTCTACTTAACTCAGATTTAATGGGTTCCTTTAGAAATTTATTTTCGAATACTTATAAGTTCTTGTAGGGGTAATTACAGGCAAAGTTCGTGCCTTCTTGAGGTTCGAGTGAAATGAAGCAATAAAGACAACTGTAAGTATACGATTGTCGGGCGTCGGAAGCGAAGCGCGTCTGAGCAGAAAACTCAATGAGCGCATCGCAATACGTCTCCTCTTTATTGGAAAACGAGACAGTTCGCTTCCGCGGGAATAAGTTCGCTGTGTACGTGTTCGTATTCAGCTATATTGGCTTTTGTTGAGGGACGAATAATGATATACTGCCGCGGGATGCGATATTGACGCCCCTTGAACAGATATCCTTATATATCATTTCAAGATTTTATTTAACATAATGTCGTTTAAGTTCTATCACCGCGTAAATCATTTTTAGCAAATTTTTTGGAGAACAAAAACCGATTAATTTTATATAGACGCAACTAAAATTCCATTTTGTACTTTTAATTTTCTATAATTTAAAAGTATTTTTGTTTCGTACCTTGATTCTGTTTGGATGAAACGACGCGTATTTCGACTCCAATGACGACGATTTTCAAAATGTCATTACCGCCAAAAAATGACTTACGCGGTGCTAGAACTTAAACGACGATATGCAGCAAATATGTAATTATGAATTTAACGAATATATTTAACTATTATGTGTTAAGTTACGTGTTAAGTCTTTTTTCAATTAAAATTATATTAAATCACAATACTCACGAAGTGACGTTATATTTTAAATCAAACAAGGTGTGTGTGTATTCGGGTGTTTCTTCTAAATTGGATTCGTCATATGATTCATAAGGTGCATTATTTTTTGTATTAACAAAGCAATATTTACTTACATGATAAGAAATAACAAGAAACATATGTAAGACTTAAGTGCTAGTTTTGATTTTAAAATTATTCCTACATTACTATTTTATATATCAAGAGAAATCTTTTGAACTGCCAACCATCAACACTTCCGCGTCCTATCGAATAGTATGACCGGCAGACTACCATCGATGAGTACCGATGGTAGACTCAATTCTCGTAAGATCAGAGCTTCCCCTGAAAAAAGGTCAAAATACTGACAGGACTAGGGTTGCCACCCGTCCGGGTTTCCCCGGATTTGTTCTAGTTTAGAAGGCGTCCGGGGAGCGTCCGGACGGGGTTTTATTTGTAGTCCGGATTCGCGAGCTACTTATTTGTTAAAATTGTATTTAGCTTAAACTTGTATTAAAATAAATAAAAGTGGATTTTTAACCATATAACCATATCTGCTAAGTAACCTAGAAAAACTACTTGTTCAAACGTTAGTAACCTCCAAAATCCGTGGGTTTCGCTTTTCTTGACCTGGTTCACAAATTTTTGACATGGCAAGCCTAAACAGGACAGACACAACTCGGATATCAGCACTAACTGACGAACATAGCGTTGACGAAGTTCTAAGTATATCAGGCTGACCGGTCGCTTAGTGCTTGCACGACAAACGGATTTATTTATATATATTTTCACTTGCACTATTTCTACTGAAACAGAAAATTCAAAATTGTTACGAAATTCTAAATGGTTTTTCTAGTTAAACTTATGATAACCTTATAAACGCTACAAAAAAATGAATGAATTTAATATGACATTTTTATGTTTTATTACCAATTAACCTATTATGCATATAAAACGTAAAAACTTAGGTAGACTACTAGGGTGAATAACTGTAAGTCCAAACAGGTGAATAAGCTATATGATTCATGTCTAGATTTAAAAATTATAATATTTTGTAGTCTTTGTAAAATCAACATTCCTTTGAAAACATTCAGCTACTTTAAGGACATTCCTTTGCGTGAAATATAATCATGTAACATCTACTTCATTGCGTAAATAAGCATATTTATGTAGTATTATAATTGTGTATACCTCTAAGTTTAGATTACACGGATTAAATCTGCGACGCTTAGAGTGATAAATTCTACAAAGGCCTAAGTCAAGTATAACTAGCAACTGTTGGCACGCATCCGGTAGAGTTGTTCGACTTTGAAGCCTCATCCCAAATTAAACCGGGTCACATTTGAAAATAGTTTCTCGAAGTTGAATTTCCTTAACTTAATTTCCATAATTTGTAATTACAATTAAATACTTCTTCTTTGTGTACACATGTAAGAGTGTTTTGTGCTCATCTAACTTTTTGAGGTGGTAGAACTCTTTGTGGTTCAACTCCATAGGCACCAACTCCAACAAAGACGTTATAGACATCGTTGTCAACCCATTATTGGCTCTCTGCTGGATACGGGTCTTCTCTCAGAATGAGAGAGTTTTAGGCCTTCACCGCCCTGGCCAAGTGCGAATGGTAGACTTCACACACCTTTGAGAACTCTTTTTTTTCTAGAGAACTCATAGGTGTGCAGGTTTTCTCACGATGTTTTCCTTCACCGTAAAGCAGTGATAATTAATTTGTAATACGCACATCATTTTACAAAAAATAGTGGTACATGCCTGGGATTCGAACATCGGACTCTAGATTGAGAGGCCAAATTTCAACCATTCGGCTAACACTACTACACAATTATAGACATACTTAAGCAAATTCTAGTTTCCACTTAGTAATAATAAACTCAATGATGATTTAATAATTTTGATAACTCAGCTAAAATATAGTTGAGGCGAAAATAGTAGCAAATTTAAAAAGCAAACACGACTAAAAGGTTCTTTCGCCAAACACGATCACGTTTGAACCAGTTTGTAAACAATTCAGCCTCGGCCGATATCCTCCTTTACGGTTTTATTTTAACGGGCGCAGGGTTTATTTGAAAAGTCTAACACCAATACGAATTTTAAATCGAATAACGTGACTAACTTGCCTTTATGATCTGCGAATAATTCTATAAATTGTGTTTTACCCATTGGCCATTAACCATTACCCATTGATATATAGATTGCCAATTAAAAGCCCGAGCTACGGTTATTCCTAAGACATGACAGTAAAATTTAAGATTTACCAACGCTTAACAGAAAAAGAAATCGATCCTATCGGTGATATTGTTCTGAAAAACTTCGCTAGCATTAATAATACAGATAGTTTTTCTTGGATCCTATTGGATCGATTGTACTTAACTCTTTCAATGGTATTTCTACGTTGTAAGAACTTGCAAAAATGTTTGTCCATTTGTCTACGCAATAGCTGATATACACACTATGTACAGTGCTTTTGTGCATATTTTGTGTCTATTTTTTGACATCCCTCTGAGATAAAACCTAATTGGATGGTGGTACAAATTTGAAACAAACGATTATTTCAAGGTATTACAGACTTTTACCGTTAGGATTTGTCAATAATCTTAGCCTTTACTGGTAAAACTACAAATGTAATGTATTATAATTCGCGCTTTTACAGAAACAAATACATCACTTTTCCATTACCTTTTTAAATCAGTTAGAAGTATCAAATAAATTTATTATTTTTGATTCACTGAATTATTATTCTATCAAGAATAGTGCACGTTTTTTGTATACAAAAATAAATTGTTCACCCCCCTACCCCCGAGTTTCTTCTTCAGTAGTTTATTTGAAATGGCTCAAGGGTTATTTATAAGACTCGTAAAAAAGTTAGTTCTTTCGGCCATTCGGCCTGTTTGTCCGCGGACGTTCGGAACTGTTTGTTATTTAGACCCGACCTTCCTACTTAATTTAACCTCATAAACTTTATATGCAAACATCCCTAGAAACTTTAGTTGGAATGGAAGCCAGGAAATGTCTGCTTTATTTAATTTTATTATTACATCGTAAAACGCTACGGTTTCCTTTCTATGACCTCACTGTCAATCCTATTTTTTCTTAGGAGTAGTATTTCAGTTTCTGTATCGTAGTTTGGATTGTGTAATAAGATTTATTTATATTAATCATTCCAATTAAGGTAGTCTTCCGGAACCGAACATTAAGGTTTTACCTTAATGTTACAATATCTACATAGGTAGTCCTCGCATGCAAGTATTTCTAAATTTAATTAACTTAGAGGACTTAGTGTATTCTTGTATTGAAGCTTGCCAAAGGGAGATTTCCCGCCAGGCTATTTTGCGACTTCTCATAAGTTCTCAAAATATGGCGCAACTAAAGCATTAAAAGGTATACAGGAAACTTCATCATGAAAAATTACACTAATTACTTGTATAGCTGACAATATCGTAGGTACTCGTGTCTTCGATCAACTAAAGAGCCATAAAAATTAGTTTGATCTCTTCTACTCGAGCTAAAATAGACTTATTGCTATTTGGCGATAAAGTCTTATAACTAGTCAATTATTATTTCTAAATCCTTCTCCAAGTAGTTTCCACATGCAAACTATGGGTAGTTATGTAATTACCCGACAAAGTTTATATTCAAACACCCGTGGGACAGTTTGCTATTTTGAAGCTGACATATCCTTCGGGTAATTTAGTTAGTAACATCACATTTACGTTCATATATTCAAAACATAATTATATGTTCCTTATTTATACAGATATTAAAAACACCGATTTACGTACGTAATATGCTACGTCCCGAAACCGCCCGTTTTATGTGAAAAATATGT
Source organism: Cecropterus lyciades (assembly GCA_002930495.1). Classification (NCBI taxonomy): domain Eukaryota; kingdom Metazoa; phylum Arthropoda; class Insecta; order Lepidoptera; family Hesperiidae; genus Cecropterus; species Cecropterus lyciades. The sequence continues at coordinate 134,151 of MOOZ01000264.1, forward strand.
TTTTAACTAGATACATCTACAAACGATTATATTTATTTTACACTAGCTGAGCCCCGCGATTAACCTGCGTTTAAAAAGTGTAACTTGACATAGTTACATATAGCCAAAACTTTACAATTTATGCAATTTTAACATTATAGCATTGTTTAAAAGAGGACTGATAGCAACTGAAACTAACGGCTGTAAAGGTAGAGTGGCTGCGTGCGCGTAGAGCGCGTGCGGTTCTTGTTGTTTTTCTAAAATAAAAGTAGCCTAAGTTACGCCTCATGACATCGGCTATCCAACAGTGAAAGTCCCGTCAAAATCGATCCAGTGGTTTTAGAGATTACCCAGAACAAACAAACAGACAGACAGACAGACACTCAGGCAGACAGACAGATAAAAATTTTAGTAATTGGTGTTTTATTATCAGTATCGTGTATACTTCCATATGCATTTGGTAAAAAGCTGTTATTTTGATATTACAAACAGACACTTAAATTTTATTTATATGTATAGAGTATAGATGTGTTGAATTTGTGTTGTTTGAATTTATAATGTTAACTGGTTTGAAGGAGTCATATAAAACCAGGTAATTTTAATGAAAAGTTGTTGTATCCTAGTATTTATTGTCATCAGCACCTGCCCGCTTTCCAATGAAGACTAAGACAGTACAAGTGACTGCAGGCGAAGCAGCACATTTGCAATGTGCCGCATCGGGAGACGCGCCCCTCGAAGTCAGTTGGAGGAGCCCACATCATCACACTATAGCTCATCATCTTGATCAAAGGTAAACTAACGAAACTGATGAATACGAAATAAAATTGACGACCATTGTTTGGCTCACCATCAGTGTTCCCAACTTGTAGCCAGGCAATTATCGTACGACAGCCGTAAAATTATAGTACTTTGACTCATTTGGATCAAAATTATCGTACAACAACGTACTACGTCGATACATCCAGTTTGACGAGCAAAAACAAAAACACCATCCAAGAATAAGTATTACATGAGTAACACAAAATGTTTTACCCAAAATAAAAATAAAAAATCTTTCTTCGTAATAAAAATTATCGTACGATTATAAGTACATCGTTCGTTACGGTTGGGGACTCTGCTCACCATACTCACCAATCGGCAGTTAAAATTCGACTATAATCATAAATTTCCACTGTTCTTGATCATACCTACAAAAGCTTTTCAATAGCTCCCAAAAACAAGAAAGAAAAAAATATTGGTCGTCAAAAAAAAACAGAAGAATATGCTTTCTACACTTTTTTGTCTTAGCTTATTTTTATATGTTTTATAGTTAGTATCAATTATAATGATGGTCATCATAATATCTGTGTTAGTCAATGGTCTATTCTAGTTTAGTGGATATAAAGCAGAGTAACGGGAAGCGTTCCCACTCTGTCCATACCCGACGGCCGGGAGGGAGGTTATTCAGCAAATGCATTAGTACTTCCGAGGTGAGCAGCATTGAGCGAAATTCAACTTCGATACAATTAGCATATTACGTGGCCTTATAAGATCCGTCACATTTATTTTTACCGCTCAGTGAATGATGCTCGAAGCAAATATTGCTCTCAGGCGTGGGAATGTGGCGATCTGATACCAACCTTTTGTGAGACTTCAGTCCTATATGAGATTGATTACAGATGTCTTGGCAGTGACCACTTACCAATTTGCATCAAAATTACGTAGCCTTATAAGAGCCGTCACATATCTTATAAGGCCACGTAATTTCGATGCAAGTTGGGAAGTGGTCACATTTATTTTTACCGCTCAGTGAATGATGCTGAATGTGGTGATCTGAAACCAACCTTTTTTGAGACTTCACTCCTATATGAGATTGATTACAGATATCTATGTGTGGCAGTGACCACTTACCACTAACAGAGGTGCTAACGTATTACCGTATACACTTGCCTAAAACCGACAGCTGATTAATAGTATCTACCACAGCATGGTACCTGTATATAGTACAATACTAAGTCAAGATGTGGACTACAAATTGATTCCGTCCGGCCATTAATTAAGAGAATGCTTACCTACATTGCACAATATAAAATATATATGTACAAATATAGGATGGTATATGCAGGGAAATAACCTACAGTTCGTATACTCAATTGTATCCTTCTTCATTTTGCGTCGTAATAAATGAGTATTGATTATTAATAAATTGTTGTTTTAAAATTTAATAAAGGCACCGAAAACAATTAGAAATGTAATTGAATTTAAAGAGATGAATTTAGATTTACACACATTTCTATTTGGATTTTAAAATAAATTTGTATAGCACATTAAATTGCATAAGGTAAACTTAAAATACTTTTTTAACACTGTATAGCAATAGAAACTAGCGATAAAAAACTAGGTTCATGACAAGAACAGATAAAATTGACGGTTTTATAATCGCCTTCTTTGAGAAGTTGAAGAGAATGTTTTATATGCAAATATATATAATATTTCCAGATACACAATCCGCGAACAAGTACTGGACGACGGCTTAGTTTCCGAACTGAGTATATTGCAAACGTATCGGCAGGACACTGGGGCTTTGACCTGCCGAGCGTCTAACGCATACGGACAAGATGAAATGCTCATACACTTAGTCGTGCAAGAGGTATTAACTGATTGCTTATTTACGAATTTCTTATAAATCTTACTCTATTATTTATTTACTGACCCCTCATTAGTCTTGCTCTTGTTTACTTATTTACTGTTCACTTTATTAATCTTACTACTTTATCTTTTAACTTTTTTCTTCATCAAGGCTATTTAATCATAACCTATAATTGTACTACAATGTCTCCTACCTATAATTGTACTAAAATGTCGCGACTGGGTACCGCTAAGTTTAGAGATAAGATATCTACCTACCTAGCTAAAATAAAACAGTATTACTGGATAATCGTCACATTGACAGGCTTAACAATTTAAATTTAGTAAATGAACAGATAGTCAATAGAATAAAGGGATGACTAAGTTAAGCGGTACCCTTCCGCCTTCATGTTATATTCATATAGTTAAAATATAGGTGTAACTCGCTCTAATTTGATGGTTCATCTAAAAATATTATTTTTGTCTTTTAAAATGGTTGCCTACTAATCTTTATAGCGTTGGGGTTTAAATTTTTATTATTGCATTAAATATGCGATAATAAGGTTTCTATACAAATCTCAACAATTATTTTTTCTTGTTTCGTTTCTTCTTTATCAATTTTACTCCACATTTAAATATAAGATGATCTTATTGTATTTTTATAAATTTATTATAACTTACCTTGTTTTAAACATGCAATTTATAACAAAACTGAATGTTCAGGTTCCCGAAATGCCAAAAAACATTAGAATTATAGACCAACAATCAAGATCTATACAAATATCTTGGACCCAACCGTACGCTGGAAATAGCCCCATTATAAATTACATCGTTCAGTACAAAGAAGCTCCAGGTATGTTAAAAAATAATTGTATAAGCTTACTTAAATACTATTCGTTCAGACATCTTTTTAAAATATGTATAATGTTAAAGACGTATCAAGTGTGGTTATTTAAAGCTTGTACCACTTATGTAAATTTTATGTATTCTCTGATATTTAGAAATGAAGAGTCAGTCTGCCTCAGTCAGATTCTTATTGCTACACAAAATTATATGTAACAGCTACACCACATCTAGTAGGCAGATACTTCCTTCTATTTGCTAAATTTTACCAGGTATATAGTCAGATTTTGGTGGTATTTTCCGTCAAAGCTGTCGATGGACCCTCGGCTTCTCTAGCTCTCTCCTAGTCGTAACCTTCGAACGTACCGGTAGGTAAAAACAAGTTAAAGTAAGACTATTTTTTCATCAGAACCGTGGCCAACGACACCCCAAAAAGTGATAGTGCCAGGAAGTGTGACGTCAGCCAGCGTACAGAACCTACAACCTGCTACATCCTACCATCTGAGAATTATCGCCGAGAACCGACTCGGTATGAGCGAACCTAGCCAACTCGTGCAAGTTACTACTACTGAGGAAGGTAAATATTTTAATAAGAACTCTTAGTAAACGCATACACGCGCAAGCACCCACATACTCACATATATAAAAAAAAGTATGCAAGGCTTTTTTGTGGGGGTACGTGGGGCAAAGGAAATTACGAAATATAAAAAAAATATTAATAAAAACTGAAAAAAAATGAAAAATTAAAATGAAATTTATTTCATTTTGGTAAACTTTACATTTTGTTTTTGTAATTTCAAGAGGTCATAATTATCGAAATACAAAATTTAATCTATCGTTCCTGGACAGTTTCCTGGACAGACCGTCCGGTACCGTCACCGTACCAGTCTGACACGCAGTTGGTCCCGGGTTCGATCCTCAGCCAGACAAACATCTGAATGATGAGTTTAGATTTATGTTCTGGGTCTGGGTGTTTGTGTATTCGTCTTTGGACACACCATGACACCCACGACACGGGAGAAAATCCTACTGTGAGGGTATGAGTGTAGAAAGCGTTTATGTTTATGTTTTAGTTACCGCGTGACTTAATACGATTTTTTTTTTTTTTTTAAAAACGCTTTCTACACTCATAGCCCCCACAGTAGGATTTTCTCCTGTGTCGTGGGTGCCATGGACACACAAAGACGAATACACAAACACCCAGACCCAGAACAGAAACCTAAACTCATCATTATTAAATTTCTATTATTATATTTCTATTATGATGTTTTTAAACAATAAAAAAATAGAAAAATATATATTTCTCTACTTAATACAGCAAGGGGTGAGGAGAGGGTACTAAAAAAATAATTAGCGTGCTAAAAAGAAGTGACAACAAAAAGCCTGTACGTATGTAACTCTTAGATACATACGTGCCACTCATACGTACGTACATACGTACGTACACTTCATAATACGCTAACACTACTTATAATTTTTCGTTACCAAAAAATATTTATTTACTACAAACTCAACCCAAATTATTGGTATATGTTAAACCTATGTTCGATCTTATCGTTTCGATCCGTAACTTTTACAATTTCGCAGCTATTAGAGCAATTAGAGTGACATTATATGAATCAAAACGAACTCTGTAGGCGTATTGAACTTAAATTTGTATGCATATGGCCTACATACCCTCAAATAATAGTTCAATTCACCTTTATCCCCTCCGGGTACGAAATGAAAGTACGGGATATCAAGTATACAGAAAATTTCTTTGGTTGCGAATAACCACTAATTAATTGATAATAAATTGTTATTCAAAATCTTTTAAACTATAACACATTAACTTACTAGGATACCAATCTAATAAAGCAACTCCCCTCCGGGGCGCAAACAAATTCTTTTAATTCTGACAAATTGGAGGGGAATTTGTCAGACGGATGTTGGTGAAAAGAATTTGCTTTTCACCAACATCCGATTATAAGACGAAGATTTTTAATCCAACCGATTCAATATTCAACAAATTCTATTTCTGTTTGGACGACTCGATCACCCCCTGCGTCATAAGTCCCTCCCAAACCTAAATCCTGGACTGTCAGGCGGGCAGTGGCCTAACATTACTTCTCCATGCTTGCTCGTATCGTATCTACATACGTATACTATAAAAGCCGCAACGAAGACTAATGATTACAAACAATATTAAGTGTACAACAAGATAAGCTATTCTTCGAAACTTTCTAAATAAAGTATGTGGGTAGTATATAATTCCTTTACTATTCTAGTGCCAAGTGGTCCGCCATTGGACGTCCGCGTGGAAGCAAAGAGCTCGACCGAGTTAATAGTCACTTGGGACCCGCCGCAACGGGATCTGTGGAATGGGAACATTCTTGGCTACTACGTGGGGTTTCGGGAAGTAAGTTCTGCTATTTTAGTATGTTTTAGACAAATAAATAATGTACAGGGTGGACGTTATGTTTTATGACGTATAGGTCGGAGTCGTTAATAAAAATTGGGCGAGAAATATTAGTAGCCTATCGTTTCTTACTTTATTTGTGAACATAAAGAATATAAAGATAGATTCAGAAAAATCTAAAAGTTTATATTTAAGTTTAGTGCATGCATACACACAATTTGTGTGCATGTGCCTGTTTCCTTTGGTGAGGCTTTTGAATTGCACCACTTCCCGTGGATGCGGCGATTCTACGACAAAATCCAAGAGATGGCAAAACCCTCATGGATGGATGAACTATATTACAACATACAGTGGGATTGATTAAACATGTTTGATTCTCTATTCCTAGCTGAACAGCAACAGCACAGTTCTATCCGCCAGCGGTCCCGGGGGAGCGTCGTACACGGTCCGGACGGTAGAGGGCGTGGCGGGCGGCGGGCGCGCGCGGACCACGCTTGCGGCGCTGCAGAAACACGCTGCGTACGCCGTTGTGGTGCAAGCGTACAATAGTAGGGGCGCCGGCCCGGCTTCCCCGCCGACTACTGCTACTACGATGGAGGATGGTATGTTCACGTAACTGAAGCTAACAATCATTCAGGCTATAGTATTAATCTGAGGATCGCAACCGCTCCTTGACATGGGCAACTATCCACTAT
>MOOZ01000264.1:143656-162841 GCA_002930495.1 Cecropterus lyciades
CAGATATTAAAGCTGTGGTGTCGTCTAGAAACAAGATCTTGGTGTCGTGGCTGCCACCATCTTCGCCTAATGGAGTTCTCGTTGGATACACACTTTATATGAGTGTTATAGAAGATGGCAGAGAAGTAAGTACTGAAAACCTTTCTTATTCTCTATAGATTATGGAAACCATTGTTATTATCTTTTTAGATTTCACATTTTCAAATAAGGAACCGACATTTTAAATATAAAGATGGTATTAAAATATTGTAAGGCTAAGTCATATCATTTTAAGTATTTCAAAGAATATTAAACAAATAAGCAATCCATAGACAAAAGCCATAGCGCAAAGATTAAGTAAAATATAGGTCATTAATAAAGATTAGGCCAAACCAAAGACCCTACATCATTTGATTAAATTTGATCCACAGGAGGGAACCCACAAACGAATGCTTTCTCCGAGTACCTTATCCCACGAAACAGCAAGGTCTCCACCCCGAGCAGCGCATCAGTTCTGGGTGTCTGCGTCGACACGACTCGGCGAAGGAGATGCTACACGTGTCGTCACTGTTCTACCTACTGATTCAGGTTTAATTTTCAAACCCTTCAGTATACAATTCGTTATGGTTTCCTATCAGCCCGTGTTTATGAAATTGAAGTAACGAACATACAATATTGGATGGTAAGTGGTCATCACCGACCAAGAACATCTGTAATCAGACACAAATAGGATTGATTTCCTACCTAAGGTAACTAATTTGAAATACCTTGTGTATGTGTAAGTTTGAATAAAAAATCTTGATTTAATACATGGCATTTAGTAAATGTATGCCGATTACTTAATTAAACCCTAAACTCTTCATAACGGAAACCTCATCGAATACCGATACCGTTACCGAGTCTGTCTTACCCTGATCAGAAAAATAACTTCATAAACTTTGCTCTGGAAACAATTATATGTCTCTGCCATCTTAAAATTTATAAATGACATATTTATTAAAGGCTTAAAACTATTTACAGTACCTGCAAGAATCACCTCCTTCAGTCGTAGTATCGTGACGCCCTGGAAAGAGAACATTTCGCTGCCGTGCAACAAAGTAGGTGTGCCCATTCCAACTACAACTTGGACTATGAACGGATCTCCATTGGAATCAACACTACGGAAGAATGTTACAGCAGATGGCATGCTCATTATTAGGTAAGGAAGTAAATGATTGATTTATTCATTGATTTTATCCTCCATTTAAAAATGGTATCTATAATTTAATTACAGATAACATTAAATTATCTGGATGTAGCTTATTTACGTGATCAACTTATAGGCTACTTTTGATTTTGATATTTTGAACTATTTAAAGATGACGACTATTTTTATGACCTGTGGCAAAGGACGGGTACTCCAGCTAGTCAAAAATAAATCGTTTTTATTACTTCGATTAGTAGCATCGTCTTTAAAAAATATTTGTTCGTAGCCTAAATTTCATATTAACTTTTAACGACTATTTTATTTATATTTTAGGGAATATTCTTTTATGATTTCCAGTAACTATTTTTTGTTCAATTCTAACTAGTGGATCGTGTAATTTCCAGCCAGTTCATGTTTATTTCTAGTAACTTTTGCTTCACCATTTATTTATATAGTAATAATACTTTTGAGATTATTAAATACTTTTTTTAAATTTTATTATTTTATAATTATTCAACTTGTCGCTAGTTCTTTTCAAACATTCCCCTTTAATCTATCTAATCTGTTCATACTGGCCATAATTTTATCATCACCTCCTTTTATTCTTATTGCATAACTATTCTCCTGAAAACTTTGCACGTTATTGACCTTAGTTAAAGTATTCCAATAGCCAAACAACTACAACTTAACATCCGTTACAGCATGACACAGTACCTAGACAGCGGGAACTACACGTGCACGGCGGAGAACGCGCACGGGCGGGACGAGGTGACGTACGGCGTGGAGGTGAAGGTGCCACCGCAGCCGCCCGTGCTCGCCGTCGTCGACTCGTACGCGGACTCGCTGCACCTGCAGTGGACGGATCAGGGCGATGGCGGGAGTCCTATACTAGGTACATACCTACTCTTGAACAGTTAAACCTGTACTTACCCTAAGAACTTTTGACATAAGATGGAAAGAAAGGGTCATCATGCGTTATGTTTTTAATTCCTGTCGCAATAAGAAGAGAGTGTGGCATCGTGGCTGCAAAGTGAAAGACCGTTTTTTTAGTGTTTAAAACATGATCAAGACGGTTCTCCTCTTATTTTATTCATGGAGAGGTGTTAGATTTTTTATTGGGGTCGAGATTTTTTATTTAAAAAAAAAATATTGCTTTTAGTCTAAAATTATCCCAGCATGAACTGAATCGAAGGTGTCATTATTAACATTCAATCAATTGTTACTAACTTAACGTTATCACTGAAATCAAAAAGTGTCTGTCTCTGATTCTAAATTTCCTGAAAAAAAATGTTCTTTCCGGTATCATAATATGTGGTTCCAATCTTGAAAATGCCTAAATTGATTTTAGCATAAATTAAGATACGCAAGACAAGCTACATTTGAGGCTGCAAATATCTTTGAATTATTAATTTATATTACCAGGTTACGTGATAAACTACAAACGTGAGCACGGCGACTGGGAAGAGCTGCAAGTAGAAGCGGGTACCTCTGAGCATGTGTTACCAAACCTGTGGTGCGGTACCCGGTACCAGTTGTACATCACTGCCTTCAACCGCATCGGCACTGGCCTACCCTGTGACATCGTGCATGCTTATACTAAAGGCACTGGTGAGTTATCGTAATTTCTACTAGATCTCGCTTACATCTTTAAGTTACGAATTCCATTTTTTTACTTACTTTAATGGGCTGGACTGTAGGTACCTTTTCTTCGTCTATCTGTCTTTAAGGACTATGAAATCCCACGGCATCATTAAATATGGCCGGCTACTTCAAATGTTGCCCATATTTGGTGTAGACTAGACCATCTATATTTAACTGAACATTGAAATGAAGCGTAGTCCCAGTAAAGTCCATATAAAGCTGTTTCCATTAAGATACGAAAACAAGCACATAAACACTTAGAACAGGAATTAAACATCGTTATTGATAAGTTTATCTGTTGTTGTTACCGCTGCCCTACACCTACACTCGTTTAACGAACTTAAAAAATATTTATCTACTAAGCGTTCCTAAAAAAGAAACAGTCAATACTTGTTACACTAACAGTAACAGAATCATATATTAATGCTATCATTATGACTTTAAAAGTGAGTTCTGTATTCTGTATTAATGTGTGTTTGTTTTCAGTGCCAGTAAAGCCGAAACATTCTCAAATGATCACCCTAAATACCACTACGGTCACCGTGTGGCTAGACTCATGGGGAGATGGCGGCTGCGGAATATTATACTTCGTTATCGAATATAGAGAGATTAGTCAATCTCAGGTAAGACATACATAAAGGTATAGGTATATTACTTACAAATTAATGTCAAACAAATAGACCCAAGAAAAATAAATTGCCATTAATATTAGCTACTACAGAAATTGCTTTGAAATAAAAATCGGATAATACAGATATTACGGTAAAATAGAGTGTAACTACGAAAAACTCTTTCTATCCTTGTTTTTTCCCTCTCTGTCTTTCTGTTATTGTCAATTTTTTTATTTTCATTAATTCATTCGTTTGTTATTTTCTTTCTCTCTTTTTCACATTTATCTTGTCTTCTCTACCCTTATTCTTCTATCTTTCTCTTCTCCCTCTATGTTTTCTTCCACAATTCCTTCTACAGTTCGTTAATTCGTTGGTCTCATTCCTTCCTATTACTAATTCATACGTTTTCCCCAGTGGCGGTTGGTGTCGAACAGTGTGCAAGCCACGGAGCGCGTATTCAGCGTGCCAGGCCTGGCGCCGGCCACACACTACCAGCTGCGAATCACTGCGCATAATAACGCCGGCCACGCGCTCGCGTTGTACAACTTCACCACGCACTCGATCAGCGGGAGTGAGTTGATTTTGCTTACGGTTGTGTGGGGGGGGTGCGTGTTTGTGTGTGGGATTGTTACTAAAAATATTTTTTTTTATAATGAACTTTATTCTATGTTATTTCTCTTTATTGGACGCGTAATTGTCTGAAAATTTAACTTAAAAAATGGTCATAGTTTTAAACCTACTTTCAGAGCATTGTTCGAACCAACAGCCCTTGACATTCTTAAATATGACCCGTAAATTTAAAAGGTTGCTGTGATCATCGACTGATAAACCGACAAACAAGTACAACATATCGCACATCACTCTCCAATCTGTCCAATGTTGCCTACCAAATATCTAAATTTGACAATTATAAATTTAAATCTAAAAATTAAATCGTAAGCTAAATCTGTCAAAAGTCGATGTTACTTTGAAAAATAAATGCATAGATGGATTAACACTAACAACGCGTGGCAGCCAACAACGAATTGCCACTTCACCGTACAATAATAGCGGACGAAAACCAATAAAAACGAGTAATCAAAATTTAAAGAACTCTCCCCGTAAAAAAAGTAACCAACATGTTAAGACCTCTCCTATTAACAGCAAAGAATCAACATTTAACCCCCCTTCTTCACAGTGGTAGAAGGCGAGGTATCGCCCGCGGTGCCGGCGGCGGGCCCGCGCGCGCTGGGCGGCGCCCGCGTGTTACTGCCCGCGGCGCTCTCGCTGCTCGTGCTCGCCGCGCTCGTCGCTATCGTGCTGCTCGTGCGACGGAACAGTTAGTTATTTGCTTATTTTTACTATTACTTTTCATTGCTACCTCAATTAATGTGGCCATCATATTCCTTATTAATTGCAAAGAATTGAAATGTGTAATTGTCTTCAGATTAGATCTATATGCAGTTGTTTGTCACCCGTTACATCCACAACTTATAAAAATACTACTATAAGTTACGTAACAATTGATGTACTTGAATCTGTGAAAGAGATGAAACTATATGGTTCAACAGCGGTTCACAGCACAGCGGTTCACATTACTATCTAATATCTAAAAATTCTATATATGAAGTTAATCACACAAATGTAGGTATTCATGAGGACTAAATGAGCACGACTCGTTTCAATATATGCCATATCACATCGTTCAAATCAGAATCTAACCAGAGTTCATACTAAGTTGATAATATAAGTAAATAATTCTATAACATCAATAAATTATATTCCAATAAGCCACTGTTTGCAAGACGCGTCAATTTTTATTTATAAATCATCCATCTAAACATAACCATCTGTTTATTAATTACTTAAAAAAATACGCCATACTTTACGACCGCTCTTCAATAATACGACGAAGACGAACAAAGACGTCAGACTCCTATCGTCACGCGGTTATAAAGCACGGCGCATTCACAAGCAACTACCTACATAAGTAACGTACGTTCCCGTGACGCCAGCGTCTCTGTCGGCAGAGGCGGGCGCGACGGAAAGCGCCACCGCGGCCGGCGTCGGCGAGTCGCCGTCCGTGGCGCAGCTGCAGAACAAGGCGAACCGCGACCAGCAGTACCTTGCCACGCGGGCGCAACACCCCGCACCGCAACATCATTACAAGCACGCGAGCAACGGTAAATTGACATTTATAACCCTTGTATTCCCAAAAGTGACAGAACCAGTATGGTCCAGGAAGGTATCACCATCATTTCTAGCGTGAATAGTTTATATGTTCACTAAGTAGGTAACTTAAATACTAGGAGAAAAACTTAGACCTTAAGAATGAACTTCTGTTCTATGTGGACTTGTCTCTGTTCTATGATCAGATATCAGTTACTATCCTGTGGATAGAATTCTCGTCTACCACTTCAATTTTACAAAAAAAAATAAAGCCGTAGTTTATATTATCACTAATAGCACGCTACTCATTGTAGAAAACACCTTTTAGGAACAAAAGCGCCTTCTTTACTTTCAAAGCCCCAACAAAAAAAAACTGCATAGTTCAGCGTTAGTAGATGTAATGAAATACGGATTTGTAGAATTCACATTTAATTTGATTGCCTATTTATTATTATTATATAAAAATCTGTAAAATAACCATCCAAACTTTACACTTACAAAAACTACAAACCTACATACTTAAATTATTACTAAAATTGTAAATCTATGCAAATTTTACAGAATACATAGAAGACATCTGTCCATACGCGACCTTCCAACTGACGAAACCCAGTGCGTATAGTGAGAGCAGCTACAGTGGAAATGTATACAGCGGACCTTACCACTCTGTCCGAGGATCTTTCGTATATCACGATCTGAAGCAAAATGATAAGTATAAGGTTCGTTTTCATGTTCGAAAATTTTGTACGCTATAAAGCTTTTGTTATCTCTACGCTCACAATATTAAAAATGATACCTATGAATATCACTCAATGCGTTATTCAAAAATAATGCAAAAAAATATTCATAAAAATAAATTAATCAATTAAGTTTTACTACAATACGATTGTTACAATATACTTACAATGCAGGAGTACACTCAGGTAACATGTTGGTACCACAACGTTACAAAAATATTTTTATTGGCAGTTGAAGGATACTTAAACAAGTAACTCTTATTTTAGGGTAAAGAGCCTGAATATACAAAAGTACGAAGAAAAGGAAACAGACTTCGAGATCCTCACTCGGAAAGTCAAGGTGAGATTTTCTTTCTTGCCTCAGTTTGCCATACGGTCTTAACCGAGCTTATCTATAAGTAGTTAGGTACATTAGTTTTATTTTACGTAGTATGCACCTTCTATTAATTAACTTTACTTTAACCCATTTATGTTTAAGTATTGGAATTCAAATTTGACAAATTGATCGCCTTTTATGCAACCTGTTGGGAGCGTAACTGGTGTTGTAATTTATAAAGGTAAGCATGCACATAATGTATCGTATTTAACCTCCAATATTGATGTTTGTTTCCGTATAACGTATCTAGTGATTGTCTCATAATTGTCATGATGCTTTAGTAATATGAATGCTACCCTGGACAATCCCAAAGCTTGTAAATGTTGAAATGCATTCCCCTTGCTATCTTTGTCATTGTCTCATAACATCTGTTACTCGTCATGAACAATACACCCACACTTTCTAACATTTTAACACAATCTTTTCTACTCATGTGTCATGTGCTTTGTGCTGCTCCAGTAATTACACGAAAATGAATCTGCATTTCTTACTTTGAGTCCTTTTATAATTATGTTTCGGTGATAATATTAAATTCTGATTTTATTCTGAATGTATAAAAACAAATTTAGAATATAAACCTATATATAATAATTAAACAAAAAGTCATAATCCTGAAATTCTTTCCTGATACGTACAGCGAAACAAATTAAAAATAAAATTAACGATTACTTTTATTAATTACCTAGTAAAGAAATAATTAATTTTATTTCTTCAAAAATTACCGCTCTATTCCAAAACTTGCCAAATTGCGAGATCTCCTCTAGCGCATAATAACAGATTCGTTTCCGTGCAATCGAAGCAGCTTCACCAATCACGAGTGCATCTCCAACGACGTAACCCGCCACTTGCATTCCAGAGTCGGACAACTTGGGCTCGACGGACTCGGAGGTGAAGAAGATACTAACGCTGCACCTGCCCATTACAGAGTACGAGGACGACGCGAGCGACGACGCCAGCGCGCCGCACTCCGACAGCGAGCCCGCCGCACGGCTGCGGCCCGCGCACCCCGCCGCTTGTAAACACTTTACTTGATAAACCGTGGGCTGATTGATTTAACTTTAGGCATCTTTCGTGGCAACTTTAACAACGTTCATGGATATTTATATACCGCGTTTGAATAGATGAAACTAGACCGATTGAAAAGTTTTGCCATGTTCCGGATTTTTTTTATACCAACGTGGTTGTCAGTGCATCAATGATCTTGATTTCGTCGAAAACTTTTCCCGTAAATGACTGTACTATGGCGCTTGTCGGCGGCGAGACCGTGAATCAAAAACTTTAGCATCGTTCCTAAATTTTCTTGTATTATTGGGATTGGTTACATTGTTGACCGCGCCGAAACTTTGCAACGCTAGAGCGAAGACTAGTCCAAAACTTGAGCAACGTTCCTAAAAAATTTGTACTTTCACGGTTGACAAAATGTTACACCGATCCGTAACTTTTGAACGTTCATAAAATCTTGTACTATCGCGGTCAACTAAATCGTAGATCAATTCGAAACTTCAGCGATGTTCCTAAAATTCGTGTACCGTCGCGGTTAACCGATCAAAACTTTTGGGATTTTCATGGATATTGTTCCAGTATTGAAGTTGACTAAATCGTGAACAGATGCAAAACTTTGCAACTATTCTGAAAATTCTTTAACATTGCATCATTTTTGTACCGTGTCGGAGACAAAGGACATATCGTTCGACCGTTTAAACTTAGGACAGAATAAAAGTTATGTTTGGCGTACCGTTAACTGTTAACAAGTTTATTAGTCGCAGACGGCATATTGTTATGAAAGTACGTTTCAAAAAACTTCAAAAAAAACAAAGACGCTAAACGTAATGTTTGTGTAGATGTTGATGTTCTGTCTTGTACATAATTGTGTACTAACGGTCAAGTTCTAATACAAACAAAAGCGAACTAAAGATGATTATTTTACTAACTGTTGCACCAGATCCAACCGTCGAGCGGGAAGAATCCTCTTCATCATCAGAGAACTCTGTGGGCGGCGTTGTGAGGAAAGCGTTTCCATCGCGGAAGGGAAAAGCCGGCGCGCTCGGCAAGAGACACGTGAGGTCCTCAAGCGGCTACAGCAGCCACAACGACGAGACCACATTCAGGTAAATTCACTATCATCACTCTCACTTCCGACAGAAATGAACTACCGTCAAACATGAAACATCATCATCTCTCGGAGACCTTAGTAGGTGGCGTGGTGGTCAAGGCTCTCCCCTCGCGCAAGGACAAGGTGGGAGCGCTCGCCACGTGCCCCGGGCGTTCTTCTAGCAGTCTTCTAGCAGCTAAAGCTGCTACATCGCGATCAGTCAGGTAATTTCTCTATTATGTTTTACTGGGGAGAACGTCAATTTTACGTCTAATTTGGGTGCTACTAATGCTTACGCTGATTTTATACGACTTAGTATTATTATTCATATGGCACATACGTTGTAGGGACAATCAACTCGAAAGCTTTGAACGTCATCTCCATAATCATTTGCATCTTAACATCATCAGCAAGCCTAGCACGCTAACGTGAAAACATTTGACACTATTATTGACTGAACGATTTATAATAACTCTTTAATAGTCATTATATCGTAAAATACGTTGTCCAACGAAAGAGGTTCGAGTTTACGATAATTATCGTTTCACATTGGCATACTAGACTTTCTTGCTCAACTCGAAGAACAGGAAACTAATACGATCGACTACGGGTTATAGGCACAAGGTGACTTCATTGTTATAAAATAGAAAATTAACTCCTATTTCCTTTCACAGTGGTTATTCATCCATCATTTTCATAAGTAAAATGGATCAAAAAAATTAGAATAGTAACTCTACATTCTACCATTTTAACCTATGCATCAATTCATTATTTTAAGATTTGTCGACTAAAAACTATAATTTAAGGTAAAAAAAAAATATACTAAACCATATTACCTACTCTAAAGCGAACCTACAGTATACAGTAGATTTTAATATACCTCTTTAATGTAGGAGAGTCTATTGCATAGATAGCTTAAACTTGAAATAGTATTGGTTGCTTGGACCTCTATTTCCAGTACTATTTTTTTACAGTACAGATATTAATAGATTATAACTTAAAACCTTTTTCGATAAATAGCCTATCATATTCAAGATTCATTCAAATCCAGTACTTCGTGAGATTAATAGTTTCAAAGTAACAAACAAAAACTAAACTTTTCGATTTATAATATTAGTAGTATAATATAAGCGAATTACCTTGAAGAAATTTGCCTCCAGTATATCCAACTACCCGTCATTCAACGACCACATTCATCCGCCGTCGCGGTTCTCCGACGACACGGAGTGCGAGGGCCACCATCGACGTAAACGCAGCGGACACGCACCGCACGCGCCACACGTACCTCACTCGGAGCCTAAAGTTGCACGTGAGGCGTTCCAGATCAACGTCTGAGAATCAATCAAGGAAAACTAAACTCCATATCAAATCTTCAATTTGACGAGTCGATGCGACAATTCGTTTGTTTCCAGAGGAAATCTCTCTCCTGTTGTGACGCTTTGAATAATATAAAAAGGCTTGAAATTGTAGGACATATTACTAATAGCAAATCATAGCACCCTTTTTGCCGTCTCTAACATTTGAGATACCCAGAAAGTAGATTTCATAAATTTGCTGGTCATACATATCAATGAACGAGTCAACATACATGAATGAGATATGATTTATCTAAATTTAACTTCAACTCATAAAATGAAAAAAGACGAGAGTCCAATAGAGAGACTCCAAAATGGGAATAGAAGGATGTCGCATCGCGTTGTATCAAAGTATGTTTACCTAACATTTCTAATTATATTATAATGTCATACTAGAGAGTAAAGGTAAATATGATATGGAATAGTTTTCCTGTGTCTACTATACGTATTTGACTTGAATTCTTTGAAATTCTAATCTATATTGTTCGGTATATAAAATATGTTAGCACACGGAGAGTTTTGGACGCAAGATGTTTGCCAAGAATTTGATCGTCGAGAATACATAATTGCTTGAAGTTTCGCCACTCAAAAGCGATTGTCATTTCCTACTCTCCTGTCATCGCTTAAAGTTGCGAGATCTTATCGTGTGAAACGTTAGCGAGAAATCTTATCTTATACACGTAGCATATGATTTCTTCGCATTCGCTGCTGAAGAAACTATTCATGTCTTAACCATAGACTAGGCACAAAGCCTGGGAATTGTGACGTCACGTGTTGCATGATATAATATTTGTGACTAGGTGACTAAAATAATATAAAAATATACATAATTAGTCTTCAATGTTGCTGGACAACGAAACGACTAAAATATGAAATGTGACAAATTTTACGACTTCACGATCATATTTATTAATCTAGGCCTATGAAAATGAAAGATCGCTATTGTTAATACGAAATGTTCATAGATATATTTTCCAAGTACTCTGTGACCACGTACTTGCATTGAATGTAAACTGCCCATAGTGCGCTTTACACTTTACAATTTTCTTACCTGTTGCCAAATCTAGTCGGAATACAATTTTAACTATAGTAATGTACATACATTGTAGATAGGTAGATATAGCCGAAACAAGTACCTTAGTGCCACGTAACAATGTTTTTTGTACTGTGTAATCCAATTCGTTATATAATGGACAAAGGGCATCTAACCTTCTGTCATACTTACAAGTTCCTCCATTTCATTGGACATTCGTTATCCGCTACAGATAATAAAAAATAAAAAAATTAAAACATTTTTATATATATGGTATGAACTTAAATATCTCAGAAAGTAAATCACTTACAACATTACCTCGCTAAATACTTTTTATTTGGAAACACGTTATATGTCGATTGACATATATTTTATCACTGACTAATCAAATAAGGAGTCCCATAAAGGCGGAACTTGTAGGTGGGTCAGGTTCAATACAAAAATGTTTGATGCCCTTTCTGTACTGTAACTTGTCCATAATATTCCACAAACGAGTCTAGCTAGGTTCTGAATCCGACGCTGTCGCTCTGTAAATATTGTTGTAATTAAATGTGTAAACGTATCGAATATAAAATTAAGAAGAACAATAATTAAAAATAAATAATAATATATGTATTTTAAACTTAATGCCTTATTGACCAAAGTCTTAAAACTAGTTATGGATACGATTGAAAAATTATATCCAATAATTAAATATGGATTGGTTGATCATTGTAAAGTTTATGGAAACGAATAGTTTTCATCGGCAAATCTTATCACTGTCTATTTAATATCGAACACAAATATAAATTAATTATACATTCGTTACAGCTGAAGAAAGGAAACATCGTTATGTTGGTCATTTATCTCACAATTACTCGTTATTTAATTAATTTTCATGTAACACGTTTTTGTTTTATTTATTTTAAGAATATAAAAGTCTCATTCTATCATTCAACGCTTAAAAAGTTGTTCAGAAATTAGTGATTTTTCTCTGCGCGATCCTAGCTTCCAAACCGAATTATTTTATTGTATGTTGCAGAAATAAAAATCTTTTTCAGAAGAATTTTAAAATTCTTACGTCGATCTTCAATTATGTCCAATATGATTGATTTTTAATTTTTTGTCCAACCATAGTGTCGATCTTCATGTGCAATACGATCGATCTATCATTTTCCCAACTCACATCTTGGTCTTAAATAATGAACAATACAATCGATTTATAATTTTTTGTCCAACTATAGTGTCGATCTTTATGTGCAATACGATCGATCTATCATTTTCGCAACTAAGATTTTGGTCTTTAGTAATGAACAATACAATCGATTTATAATTTTTTGTCCAACTATAGTGTCGATCTTTATGTGCAATACGATCGATCTATCATTTTCGCAACATTTTGGTCTTTAATAATGAACAATACGATCGATTTATATTTTTTTCCACCCAATTCTGGGTCTTTAATCATGTGCAATATGTTGGATTTATCATTTTTCTTCAACCATGAGACCATTTACATTTTTATATTACAGAAGTACGAATAAGTATTATTTTGCAACCCTCAACAAAATTAAATCATTACATAATGATCACGACGTAACAGTAAAATGAAATAACAGCATCATACTATGAAATAAATGATAAGTGATATATATTACACAATAAATATTCTTATGTCGATGTTACATTTTCTTTCTTCTGCGCTTACCCCTATTTATATTAGTCATAAAAATTTCAATGTTTTCACAAATAGCACATAAATACTTCGCGAACAAATTATTATCTTGTTACATTACTGTCATTGTAAAATATCTATATATTATTGATGTTACCTTAATCACTTCATTACAAATATTAACATAATCGGAATTAATATAAGTAATAACTGGTTATATTATTAACAGTTAGAAACAAAGACCACAAACAAGCATGATATAATAGAATTTAAAATTGTTCATGTAATGCTCATAGATGCATATGTTATCGTAGATGAAGTACAGACAAGATTCATATTATATATATTCGGTGACGTCTTACAACAAAAGGGCGGTTGGGCAAGGATGTTCGGGCCTCGAGAGGTACGCTCTTTACCCGGGCATTTCTCTAGGAGATCGAGTACCTCCCGGATCCTTAACATTTATACATAATAATACAATGTTATTAAAACATTGTAATATTATGTAAAAGATATTTACCTACAATCGCCACTGTTTAGTGGGTGGTTATAGATTCATATTACAAATTACTTTCTAGTAACATATAAGACAAAAATGTCTTTGTAAAGTCATTCCACAAAACTTGTTTTAAATCAATCCATACTTACATAATTATGTAGGTCTAAATCGTTTATTGTTCAAAAGGATCCTGGCCGGAAAATAATTAATGATACACACAAATTCTTGAAACTTGTCTCAAACTATTTTTTTATCCAGAATGTATATCCGTTTTTTGTCCTTGTAGTCTTTACACCTTTACTGAAATTGGGAGAGCCTGGATAAGTCTCAGTCAAGATAAATGACGATGATTTGGAAGCGAAATTACTTCAACAACGTTTAGAGGCCACGTTTACAGAAGGGCGTTAGATTCTATTTTCGTTATTCCATTTAATTTATATAAAGTTTATATACATCAGTAATGTGATATAAGTCTTGTCTTATCGCCCGTATGTATTTTTAAGTTGACATAATTAGCCTAAAATTATTAAACCTATCAGAAGTCTTCGATTACTTCGTCTACGATTTTAATTAAACCGGTGAAATACAAATTGCAAATTTGCAAAGAAATATTCAACCGATGATTTTAATATTCCATTATATATGAACATCACTAATATACTTCGTTTAATATTTCACCGTCAGAACCGTAAAAGACATTGCAGTTGTATGATAAATTGATTGTAACATTTACTATAACATATATTTGATGGTAGCTAAAATAAATATTTTGTTGCTGACTGTTTGTCTCCAATAGCCAATTTATAGCACAAATATACACCATTATTAACATGTAATTCGAAATTGATTCGAAACAATATATAGTAATCAATAAATTAATTTAAGATAATTGGTACGACGTTGATTGGTATTGCACGCTAAAGATTTCAGTGAAAATAATGGAAGCGTTCCATTTAACGCGCACAGCTGCCGTAGTCTACGAAAGACTCGAAATATTTGACGGCAGACGTTGTGGACGTCAAGTGGAACGCGGGGAATATCATGTACGTAATGTAAACATAGAGGTATTATACTTAGAGTAGGGAAGGCACACGGCTTCCTGTAAGTATCCGACGGTTAGAAAGAGAAATAAGATGGCGGTACCCTATCTGTCATTATCTCTACTAACGCAAGCGCATTAAAGAACAGGGAGTAAAATAGGCTAAAATAGGCTGTTTTACATAATTTACACACGTTTTTGTCATTTTAAAAACACATTATCAACCGGAGAAATTCAATTACAACAACAAACTGTCGAATCGTTCTATTGTGCTCACTTTTCTCGCTACTTGCACTTGCACGAGAAGAGAGAGTTGGAAAGGTACCGCAATCTTCTCTCTTTTTAACCGAAGGACAGCGGGAAGTCTGGCTTCCCTACTCTATCTATGAATGTAAATTAATCAAACGTTAGTAATATTATACAATCCTCAGTAAACAGTAACACAAGACAATACACTTACCTATATAGTTTTTTGGTGAATACGGCAGAAAGTTAACTTTACAATGTACATTGAAACTATATCGCGTAGCTTTACTTTCAAGTGTTGAACACTGACACGACTTTTTGTATTCGACGGCACATATTCAAACGGATTGTGTGTTTTATAATGATTTACAATCGTTTACGTTGACTCACTTTCGTAATTCCAACGAAGACTGCCCTATATTTAATTGAGATCTATTTTATATAATCTAGACACAAATATCTTATACTAGTCAATCAAACATTATGTAGTGGTCGGTAGAGTACAATTTTAGTTCGACTGGTGTCTTCATGAATTACAATAGTTCAGTTTATCGATAGAACATTAACAGTATGAGGCCGTGAATTTACGGTATGGCATATTATAGGAAAATTGTTTGTTCAAACTTAAATATTTTATATTTTAAATTAAATTACAGCATTCGTTTCAGTGCAGATTATATTTTATTTCCTTGAATGCCATAGACTAAGTAACCAAATAGATTTCATGATTTCAAACATATATGATACACAAGCAACGTGTACTTAACACTCACACGCTTAACTTGGTCCAGCAGACCATATAAAACCTCAACGTCATTCATGGAAGTGGCACGACATAAAGTCTCTTTGACAAATAAAATACCAATATCACCTTGTCTATTAGGTCACTTAGTCTATGATCAGTCTTTTAAAAATAAACAGTAACCCGAGACCAGAAAACGTTCGCGCTAGAAGTGTCAGCGTTAAGCGAATTTCGGCAAATTTCCCTACACTTTGCAACAAAATGTCGTGGCCTTATAAGAGCGGACACATATATTTGTCTTCAGCACTTAACGTTGTCACTTGTAACGACGAGCTAATCGCTCGAAATGAAAGTTTCCTGGCCTCGGATAAGAGCGCGACGCTTAACGTTGACGCTTTTAGCACAGAACGAATGTCACTCAACGCAAATGTTTTATGACCCTGGTGTAAGGGCTCCTTTGAATTTCCGCGTCTTTTATTGTAATTTTATTTTCTATATCATGCCATACTATTTTCATATTATCAAGCAGTGGTCCTTACAATCAAGACCAAAGCAACTAGAAAAAGAAGAGTCCATTAGAACATTAGTTCAGTACATTTGCAAATCCGAGTATTCCTATATAAAAGACAGTATCGCATTTATTAGTTATAGCTCCATTTACTGAAACCGTATAATCAACAATATTTTGATGTAATCTGAAATTATCATTTCTTCTAGTCAATGTACCATATCATTTTTAAACATTTTGTTAACTATACTGATACATGTAAGGGTTAGTTAATCATGTTGTTACAGATATGTTTTTATAAAGCAAACAAATGAGTTATTAGGGACAGTATGATGTGAACGAAAATAAAAATACATTTACTTGTTATTGACTATTTATTTCTCCTATCCTATATTATTGCTTTAAGTCCAATCAACATTGTTTTGTCTAAATGAAAAATACATCAATTTCAATAAATACCGTACTTACATTTTAAAATTCTATTAAAAACTTAAAGCTACAGTTGTATAATTTTTTAGATGTGATTATTAATGCAGCTGGTCTGATGTTAAGTTTCGCCAGATATTAAAACGAGTCCGATTCGACCACCGCCACACCAATTTCTAGCCATTAAGCCGTTCTTATGTTTCGTTGGAACGGTTTAGTTTCCAGCAAAATTAACAATTAGGCGACCATTTTAGTCCTTGAGGAATAGCAACACATCTGTAATTAATTTAAAATAAAATCACTTTTCTGTATGAACTTGGTTACAGTCCATGGTAGTTCGAGAATAGCAACACATCGGTAATTGACTTAAGATAAAACTCCTGTTCTGTATGAAGTTGATTACAGATGGCAACAGTGACCACTTACCATCAGGTAGAATGCCTGCTCATTTTATACTTTATTTTTACAAAAAAAGTTAACCACAGGCTTAAATTTATTAGTTCTAAAGATCACGGCAGTCGTACCAAAAGTCGATACGTTGCTTATTTACAACTTATTTAACCGTAATATACAGAACATTGCGAGAGTAATATAAAAATATAGATAAAATAAATAGTCTATTGTTGATAATATACATTGGACATTGATGATCTGAAAACCTGAAAATGAAAAACAAAATCTGTGTTCTGGTCTGAAGGGTGTGGCAAGGGAGACATACTTTTACGAGGCATTCCATCTTAGTCCTCAGGGGTAGCAACGCATCTGTGGTTTACCTTAGGTAAGACTTTGATCTTGCCTTGGGTTGATTACAGATGTCCATGGGCGGCAATGGCCACTTACCATCAGGTGGACTGCATGCTCGTTTGCTACTTCCATACTATAAATAAAAAAATATATGCTCACAGGTAAAGGAGTGGATTAAAAAAATCGATTCGATAAAAAAAACTCGGATTTTAAACTCGCAAATTAAGTTTTACTCCTTATTCAATAAGATATATTTTTAATTTAAAGGCGGAAATATATCCTGAAGTGATAAGACCTAATACTTTAAATTTAATCACGTAGACTTACTGTTTCTAACATATCTCTGCTTTGCATTCATAACAGATTTATCAATTTTAAGTTAAATAAAGTTTTATCCTTGTTATATAATTTTTCAATTGAAAACTTGGTGTTCATACTTGGCTGTGGGTGTTGTGTGGTTGATGGCCTTTTAATGTTTAGTTCTAACTTTATTTGATAAAAAGATAAAAACAAAAAGTGTTGTTTAATTTTTACCTGGCTCTTCTTTAAAATTAACGTTTTTGTGTGTATTCTTTGTATTATTCATGCAAAGCATCGATATATGCAACGGTCCACAGCTGTTGCTTCTCTTAAATGTCTTAGAGGCAATCCATAAATTACGTAACTCGAATTTAATGATTTTATGACCACTCCTCCACCTTCATCACAGCTGGTCACATTTGTGAGACCCCCCTCCCTCCTCCCCCGTACCTAGTAGCAATTTTGCACATGAATTGTTAAATTAAAACAGGAGATCCAAAATTATATTTATTTTAATTTACATTATTATATTAAAATGTGACGTCACGAAATTTACGCCTCCCCTTATCACACTTCATCAACCCACTCTCCCCCCCTTACCGTGTGATGTAATTTATGGATGAAACCTTACCAATTTTAGACATGACGTCTATGACATAAGTAAAATTACTTAATCGCTATCACTATCGGCTTCGGCCGCGAAGTCAAAAGGTTGAAACTTCTTCCTGAACAACGCTACGTGAGTATCTTCTTCTTCCCTATTTAGGAGACATTGCTTCCAGTCGGCTTTATCTTCACAGTTCAGAATAGGTGGACTTGATAGAACGTCTCTGTGGAAGTGTTACAATTTAATATATAACTTAATTACATTTTTGCTTATTTTAATACTTATTGTGGAAGCCAAAGAATATTAGAATCAATATCATGTGATATTTTTTCTTAGTTTTGTTAGCACTGAATGCCAAATATTAGTAGATCTGATGTGACGTGGTCACCGCTCATTAATATCTGTAACTACCACGTTAAGACCAGATGTTCTACCTGCAGTAGATTACGTTGAGTACATACATAAACATAAACGTAAACGCTTTCTACACTCATAGCCCCACAGTAGGATTTTCTCCTGTGTCGTGGGTGCCATGGACACACAAACACCCAGACCCAGAACAGAAATCTAAACTCATCATTCAGATGTCTGTCTGGCCGGGGATCGAACCCGGGACTCACTGCGTGTCAGACCAGTGTGGTGACTGCTCCGACACGCGGGTCGTCACAAATATGTACAACAATATGTGCACAGTACAAATATGCTGTACAGATAATTATGATGCTAATCCTCACTATTGGGATTTTATTTTTATAGAATTAAAGTAGCAAACGAGCATGCAGTCCACCTGATGGTAAGTGGTCACTGCCGCCCATCGTTCTGTCTGAAGTCGATCACAGATTCGTTGCTACTCCTGAGGGCTGAGATGATCGCCTCAAGTATAAGTGAGTCGGCAAACACACCCACCCAACGAAACGCAAAAGTGCTTCACGCTAGAAATAGGTGTGGTGGTGACTACCAAGGAAGCGAAGCATCTTCAAAACTCTGTACATGACCTTACGAAATTTGTCAAGCTTAATAGAAATAGAAAACAAATAATTAGAATACCTCCATATATAAACAATAGATGGTGACGATTATGGATCACGATCATGTATAAATGATTGATTGTCTTCGGCAGTCAAATCAACAGCTATTATTTTCTTTTACTATACGTTATATATACACACCTTCCAAACTGAAGCGGGAAGCTTCCCTTAGTCTTAGCATATATCTGCTCGCCTGTAGGCAGCTCTGCATGGAAGTAGGGTGAGCCGGGCAGG
>MOOZ01000264.1:172617-183683 GCA_002930495.1 Cecropterus lyciades
AAATACCACCCAACAGATTACGACATAGTCGCGGTTACGTACCTAAACTATATATTTACCTATATACGAGTTAGATTAATCTGCACACGGTGTGCAAATTTCATTGAAATCTGTTCAGTAGCTTAAAAATATATAACGGAGAAACACCGTGACACGTAATTTACGTAAGATATAAACTATCCTATCTTTCAAGTTGTATCAAGTTAAGGAGTCCATAGCGGACAAACAACGTGGCACGTAACTTGTATAGATATAAGCTATACCTCTTAGGTTGAATCATATTACACACTTCAAATCAATTCAGTAGTTTTTTTTATAGTATGGAAGTAGCAAACGAGCATGCAGCCCACCTGATGGTAAGTGGCTACTGCCGCCCATGGACATCTGCATGGTAAGCAACCCTAGATAAGATCAAATTCTCACCTAAGATTAGCCACAGATGCATTGCTACCTATGAGGACTAGGATGGAATGCCTCGGAAAACTATGTCTATAGCAGACAAACAATGTGGCATGTAATTTGTATATATTAAGATAAGATAAAAATATATTCATGTGAAATTGCTAATGCTAAGAAGGGGTGAATATCTGCAGATAGATATGTTGTATAATTCATTTATACTAATTAAACAAATAAACAGATAAACTGGGGACTCCATGAGATCATTTCTACCAAATAAGTTACCAAGAAAGCAATGTTATATGACTAACATAAATAAATGCTTTATAAAATTTTTGTATGAAAGATAAATGAACCAATATATAAAGTTACATACCCATGTAAATAACATTTGGTACAATCTCTCCTCCCTCCTCACAGTAATATGCAACATGTTCTGGATTACTAGGACCAAACACATAGGTAGGCACTGGAACTGAAAAGGAAAACAAATTAAGAAATCATTACATCCAATAAGCTTCTAGAGATATCTAGAGGGGTAGTTAGAATAGTGTCAAAAAGGCAAGACACTAATCTCAATTCCCGTCTTCAGCTTCATCAATAAGTTTTGCTCAATACGCATATCCCTTCGGAGCTTTTGTTCCACTCTATCTGCTCTTTAATGGTAGTTGCATTAAAGATAATAATGCTACACCAATGCATTTGACATTCTTAGCACAATATAGTTTTGTAAAGTAGATACCATACACACCACTACATTTAATCGAGAGTTCAACTCAAACAACTGTACTTCAATATTATTATTATAGATACATGTGATTGGCTCACGTAAGATAATAATACTACCTGAATTCAACAGATATGTTCCTCCTCCTGCAAAGTGAGTTAAAAGGC
This sequence comes from Cecropterus lyciades, assembly GCA_002930495.1. NCBI lineage: Eukaryota > Metazoa > Arthropoda > Insecta > Lepidoptera > Hesperiidae > Cecropterus > Cecropterus lyciades. Next base: position 173,911 of record MOOZ01000264.1, read on the forward strand.
ATCTTATATTTACATGTGTATATATGTGTGCGCCTCCGGAGTCAAACAACATAGATTTTACCACATGTTAGTTGTTTGTTACCCACCATGTAACTGTAACTACCTAAGACATGTTAGTTGTTTGTTACCCACCATGTAACTGTAACTACCTAAGACATGTTAGTTGTTTGTTACCCACCATGTAACTGTAACTACCTAAGACCTATATATATATATTTACTTGTGTAAATTATAAAGCATAAATACCTTTCCTTGTACCCATTTTGTATGCATCCAACTGGGAGTTATCTTCACCAAAGAAGTTACCAGTACACAGCAATATGTCAAAAGAGCCAGATTTTTTTATTATAGATTCTACGCGGGAAAATAATGCAGTAAATCTTCCATTTACATCTCCACAAATTAACCTGTTAAAATAAGCATATACGTTTAAAAAGGCAAGATTCTTCTGCGTACATGTAAGCAGATGTCTTTATATTGGTTTATACTCACGTTTTCTGTTTGTCCGTCATTTTTATCAAAAAAACAATATGTATTTACGAATGTAAATAACCTAAAAACAGCACTTGACCCTATAACGATTCTTATTCTAGATGTGTTAAATTACTATTAAACTTTCTTATGATAATAACAAGTATATAAGTATTTTAGGATCTTCTAGATACTTTTAGTTAATTATTGTAAACTTTGACAAAAATTACCAAAAAGTAACACAAACAATATTTGACGTTTGTTGACATTGACAATGACATTTTTGATAACTTTTGACAATTTTTACATTAAAGGCTACAGAATAACAAACTTGACAATTAACATTTATATTTAATCAGAGATCATCTAACTTTCCTCATGATTTAAAAAAAAAACAAAATCTTTTTAAATGTTAACATTAATCTCAACTATCGTGTGTTGTGTGTGTATTTGTTACTTCAAAAATATTGCCATTATAGCTATTAAAATCAACATTGCCATACAAAATCAAACTTGACATGACAACATCGCTGTCAAATTGTCAGTATTCTTAAAATGACGGATAGTCTGTGACGTTGGATTGATATTGGATAAATAATTTGTTTTGTGCATTGTGCGGCGTTAATGATGTAAAGCGGCATCATTTGTATATTCAACATTACTTATTCATTTTATACAAAATCTAACAGGGAAAAACTAATTTAAATCCAGAACAGAATGGCGTCTTCAAGCAAGTTACCCGGAACTGGGCTCGAAGATGTTGGCGTGCCGGGACAAACATTTTTGCGAGATGCTCTCACAAGCTGCACTGATCCATTAAAAGCTATTGAGGAATTTCAACTTGAGAACGGTATTTTATTACCGTCTTTAAGACCTATGCTGCCTCTTCTTGATTTGCATGGAGTTCGACGTCTTGATTTTCATACATCGGTTTTAGAGGAACTGAGAGACAAACTAATAGCTCATATAAATGAAGTAGGCGCTAAAGAAGGTAAAGAACATGATAAAAAGTTAAAGGAATTATTACTAAAAAGCTTCCCTGTTGTTAGAGTTAAAGCGCTGAGACCAGTTATCATGAGCATTTTAAAGAATACCCCACACATCGACGACAAGTTTCTCAGAGTATTAGTAAGGGATAGAGAATTGTACAATGACACTGACACAGAGGTAAAAAGACAAATATGGCAAGACAACCAATCCCTGTTTGGAGATGAAGTATCACCTTTATTAAGTCAATACATAAGAGAAAAGGAGAACATACTCTTTGATCATGAAAATCTGACAAATTTATTCTTTTCTCCATCACCAAAAGTAAGACGGCAGGGTGCTGTTGTTCAGAAACTAGCCCATATGATAGGCAGTAGTGTCAAGTTATATGATATGGTACTACAGTTCCTACGTACCCTTTTTTTGAGGACTAGAAATGTACACTATTGTACATTAAGAGCAGAACTTCTAATGGCTTTGCATGACTTGGAAATCCAGGACATTATATCTGTTGATCCCTGTCATAAATTCACATGGTGCTTAGACGCTTGTATTAGAGAACGAAACGTTGATATAAAACGTTCGAGAGAGCTTCAGGGTTTCTTAGACAGTATTAAAAGGGGTCAAGAACAGGTACTTGGAGACCTGTCTATGACGCTATGTGATCCTTATGCTATTAACTTCCTAGCAACATCAGCGATAAAAATATTACAGCATTTGATAAACACTGAAGGTCTTCCAAGAGATAATACTATATTAATCCTGTTATTAAGAATGTTAGCTTTAGGTCTGAGTGCATGGGTTATGATCGATTCACAGGAGTTTAAAGAACCCAAACTTGATAGTCAAGTTGTCACAAAGTATTTACCGGCTCTGATGTCTTTAATGGTCGATGACCAAGTCAGATCTTTGCATAATAAACTTCCTCCAGATGAAAGGGAATCTGCTATAACGACAATAGAACATTCAGGACCACCTCCCGATGCCTGTGAAGCATACATGAGAGAGAGCTCTGTGTGTGGTGTGCTTGCTATGTATTATACTTTACATGCTGCGAAATTAAGAGACCGTGGTGCCTTGCTGCGTATTTTAAGTATATTAGGTAGTTGCAAAGATAGCCGCGCTTATGAAGATCCCTTCTTACATGCATTGGTTGCATTACTTATACAATTGCCAGATGAATTCCAAGGAGAAGATTTCAGTACCGTTCTGTTTGATGAATTCTTCTTTGCTGGTCTATCAAAAGATAACGTCACAAGACATCTACTAAAACTGCTATGGTATATCCATCCGAAGTTACCAGAAACTCGTATTCATACATTGATGAAGGCATTACAACCAGGAACCCAACATAATGAATCCGTGCATAAGTTGCATGAGGCCTTGCAACAAAAGATGACATCTCAAACAGAACCAGTTGCAAGCACTAGTGAAATGGAATATTTGGACTCTCCTCTTATGAGTGTGCCTATGCCTACTCCTTCTCCGTACCATATGTAATTTGTACTGAAATGTATTATTTTTAAGAATATTACAATAAATAAATAAATTATGTTAACAAAATGACTGTATGACTCTAATGACATTTGATATTTTTATATATTTGAGAAAATAATGCAACTTTAAAAGATTTATATACAATTATAAATTTGTTATTATTAATATCGTATAATATGTTATGCCATTTATTGATTGCTTAAATTACCTTTCAATAATAATATTAATAGGGGACTCTACCAACTTATTTACACTGGAGGCATTGTTTATTATGAAGTGTAATGTGATTTTTAAACTAACATTTCACAGGTCAGAGATTAATAAAAATAAATGGTTAATGCTCTCTTGTTAATCATTTTACGTTTAAAAAATCTGTTATTAAAAGTAATTGGAAGATGTGTATAGGTGCTTAACTCCATTTTTTTTTTAATATACTCGTACGAAATATCCATATAAACTGTGGATAAATACCTACATAATATAATACTATGTATCTTTTAAATAAGTTCATGTAATCCCTGATTAAAATATTGATAAGTATATTATTATTCAACGTAAGGAAAATGGGGGAAGGGAAGTAGGAATATAAATTCATATAAAATTTTAAATTGTTTAGTGTCGACAAGAAAATATCATACAAATAAAATCACATTTGACTGTAAATATATTTATTAGTATTTAATCGTCATAAAAATACTTTAATATTACGCGTTTAGATTTATTTTAAAAGACGTTAAGTAAAAAATACATTATTTTGTTGGGCGGCAAAACTGAGCATCTTCTTGGCAGTTAATTTAAATTAATACTGTAATATCATCGAAATATTTTAGTTATTAGACAGAGATTCCAAGTTCGTGATTTCTATTTAATTTTAGTTATCCTTTTATGCGTGGTGTTCGCGTCGTTCCGGTTTCAAATCCAAAGAATGCAGAGACCTCAGCGATCGTGAACGTTCAAAGAGTGAGGGATCAGTGTAAATGGGTTCGCTGCCGTCGTCGAATGCATTCGCCAATCGCCCTGATGATCCCGCTTCCTCGCCCATTTCTGTGAAGTTTCTTCCCAAGCCACTGTATAGTAAAAAACAAAGTTGTTAGCTAAATAACAAGGTAGGTCTAGGTAGAAAAAAATCATTATTAGTAGGTACTTATATATGATCACGATAGAGTTTTTAAGTACAAACAGTTCTCTAGTTAAAGCTCTCTTAGAGTATAGCTATAGAATAACTTTAATGTACAGGTATGTCCTTGGCATCGGTCGCTGACTAATTTGACTAAAATCCACTAGAAGAGACAATTTAAACAAAGTCCATCTGTTAAATCTTACCCTATAGCTAAATACTTAAGTATACATATATATATTCGGGGACGTCTTACCCTCCGGTCTCTCATATGCTACGGCTGTGTCGACATAAGGGCGGTTGGGCAAGGATGTTCGAGTCGAGGCTCGAACACTCGGTACCCTCTTTACCCGGGCAATTCTCTAGGAGATCGAATACCTCCCAGATCCTTAACATTAATACATAATAATACAATGTTATTAAAACACTGTAATATAATGTACAAATGTAAAAGATATTTACCATCCCCTCTGTTTAGTGGGTGGATACTTAAGTCGTCGTTGGGGGACTTCTTACCCTACCTAGCCTCTCCTATACTACAGCCGTGTCAGCGGTATGGGGGGGGGGATAAGAGTTATTCGGGTCTCGAGGGTACCCTCTTTGCCCGGGCAGTTCACAAGGGGATTCGAACCCCTTGGTACTATAATATTGCTTCACAACACTGCAATATTAATTAAAATATTACAATGTAGATAGGCAATATTAAAGTAATACCAACCCCACTGTTTAGTGGGTGGTCAACTTGTGGATACTTAAGTAAGATTTAATTATATTAAAAGGGCCGAATAAAAGTACCTTAAAGAGAAAGGTTTATGCAGATGCGAGGCGGAGAAGAGCGAAGGGCGTGTGGGGCGCGGGCCGGGGGCGGCGGGCCGCAGCGCCGGCGCCGCGCTCGACGCCTGGATGTTCTTACGGAGCACCCGCCAGTAACGCCTGTCATACGTAAACAAAATAAATACATGTTAAACATTGCTTGTGTTTATTTATCATTGAAGTAACAAACCACCATGCGGTCCACCTGAATAAGTGGTCACTGTCGCCTATGGACATCTGTAAGCAACTTCATATAGTACCGGAGATCTACCTGATGTCAAACACAGATGCTGCTTCGCCAAAGGTCGCTAAGACGGCAGTGTAATATGAAAGAGAATCGACAAACACACTACCACCGAAAAGCTTCCCGGTACAGCCAAACTCGTTTTATCGCCTAGTAAATTTTACCCCTGTTTCCCTGATATTTTTAATACTATTTTACCTGATGTAAAATTAAGAACTTTTATAAACTATGGTAGCAACCTAAGCAGCTACAGTCTATCTTATCGTTCAGTTCACCATTATTGTGGACTTGTTTACTCTGCTGCACATAGGATTAAAGTATTATCTGAAATCAATCACAGATGGGATACTTGCTACAAGGAATAATTTCGAATGCCTTGCTTGTCTCTCTTTACCTAGTAGGATAGAAACTTTTCTTAGTAGCTGGGCACTATATAATACTAATATACTTATACTTACTAACTGAAAACAGATAAAGTTTTACGGTCGTTTTACACTATTTAAGCTGCATCTTAGTTACGATAGAGATAAAGATGCTATTTTTTATATCGTCTTAAGAATTTAAATATTTCACAAAGGTATGTTTGCGATGAGTTTGATTTATATAAACAGAATATTTATCATTATCAGTAAAGTAGGTAATTATTTATTAGCTTGGTGTCACGTTTGAGTAATTACTACTAGTTATAAATTCAGTTTTAATTTAAACAAGTTTATATCAATTATGTTACATTTTTGAAGGTAGTTGATATTTTCTGTTCGGACCCTTAGCCCCAACCCTATATAAGCTTACCATATTTATATAGATAAGTATATTACCTATAGATATACAAAGCAGCGGTCAACATAGCCAGCAGTAAGGACAGCAGGGTGCAGAGAGCAACCAGCAGCGCGCGGTAGTGGTAGGGAGACACGCATACACCAACAGCAGCGACCACCGGGGAACTGTCTGACGCTCCGTTCTCTTCTAGAAGCTCGTTGCGGTTATCGAATACCTTGAAGTAGATCATGTCATTACTGATAGAGTGTGCGTAACTTACAGGGATATATAACTTAGTTGGTAAAGTAATAGAGAGTTCCAAAGAAGACTCTGAGATGGATCAGATATCTGTCAGACAACAGGCATCTAAAGAATTACATAATTGTTTTTGTGTTTGACTATTTTACTCCTAGTAAAGGACTTCATTGTGAAGACTATTTAAGATGTCATTTCAATGCATAACAAAGACGTTGAAATGAAGGTCTTTTGCACGTATGAGTATATGACGTACCAAAGAGTCTACAATGCATTCCTTATACTTTTCTGTCACCCTCATGATATAGATAACGCTCCAGGATGACCAGAACTTGATTATGTGAACTTAAAAATAAATTATAGATAGATACATACGAATAACAATTTGATAAATTAAATCAGACAAATTAAATCGGGACAATTGATATTAAGTTTTAATTTCATCTTGAGAGTTGTACTATTTAAAAGCTTTCTCTCTCAAAACGTGTTTTGATTCTCACGAACTTGTTCATTATCAATATTAATGCATTGATATAATTATTTCAAATATGCGTATGAATTAAAAAAAAACATTGAATTGTATTATTATTGTTATTACTTACTTCAATCATTTTCCGCACGTGACTAGGAGTCTCAACTTCATCCTTCAGATACTTGTCTACGCCAGTTTCTTCATAAGATATTTTGAAAACCGATGCTTCAGATCCGTCTTTGTCCTCAGCTTTGTCCTTACCATCATCTGTAGTGTTTGATTTCACTTCGCTTTCATTCCCATCGACTTCCACATGTGTTGTATTTACATCTCTCCTGCGACGGCCGAACGACGGCTCAGATCGTCCTGTATGACTTGGACAATATGCCTGAAATATATAAATTATATCTATTAGAAATAAAACTTGTTCATAATATTAATATTTTCTTACTTAAGTTTTATTTCCTGCTGATAACTTTGTTATTTGGGTTAACGCACACTACCCTACCCAACTAATCAAGTAAGCACCACATAAAAGATGGAAAATAAGTGATGGAACCCTGTGTGATTCGACTCCGTCCCATTTCTGCTCAATAGGTTTAGGGGCAACAGAAGTATGCAACGCTGGCGCTGCTGTATTCTGGTCAAGTGGTAATCCGTAGGTATCCGAGGATATGAGTATCCGAAGCGTTCTAATTCAGTCCTCAGGGATCTAATGCAGTGCATCACATATGTGGCCAACTTCAGGTAAGACTGATCTTATCTGAGTAATCGCGATCTAATCTACCACCTATGTACATATGTAATAAGTGGCAATGGCCACTTACCATCACGTGAACAAAAAAATTACATTAAATATTAATTATTTTTAAGCAGATATTTTATAGATTTATCATATGTTAAATAAATTGTACGTACATAGATGCTAGTAAGGTTGTAAGAAATATTTTATTGAAGGTAGTAGAGCTCTTTGTGGTTCGACATATTGGGTATAATCTATGATTAGCATAAGTACCTACCTACTTGGTTAACTCATCAGTCAACAGCGCGAGATAACCCTGTACATTTAACCCGTACCTACTTAAGATAAGGTTAAGTAAGAACCGTTTTGCTATTTAAGGTTTTCTGTATTGACGTAATACTGATATCGGTTTGTTTGTTACGAGCATTATAACTAGATTAAAATAAACACTGCATTAATTTAAATTGCGTACCAAAATAGTTATCAATCTATCAGTTATTTTTTATTCAGGGGTTCTATCTGAAGGCGATCACAGAAGCGTTACTACTACCGAATCCACTATTGAGTAGATAGTCGCCTCATATATGAGTGAGACGGCAACCACACCATTCCACCGAAACGCAAGAACTGCTTCAAGATAGAAATAGGTGTGGCGGTGTTACCTCCCCGGTCGAACTACACTGGTTCTACCACCTGATAAATTCTAATTAACATAGGCCTCTAGTGGTTTTTTGCCGTCGCCGACATTGCTGCACAAATTGCTACTTGAAAATTTGATAGTTAAGCAGCGCAATTTAAAAATGGACTTTTGATTATTTAAATGCAATGCTAGATAGCAAACTTTTCCCCCTGTAGCCGGGGAGTAGAATATGGCTAAGGTATCCCCTGCCTGTCGTAAGAGGCGACTAGAAGGGGGCTTCTGGGATTGCGGGCGACTAGAGTGGGAGCTCGAACCGCCCAGCCAGCAATCTCGAGAAGGACGGCGGCATGTGTGGCTGCATGTCGCCGCAGACAGCGGAAGGTGCAGGGGGACAGGTGCACGTCCCCCGAGAGAAGAGCCCATGAGGGGCGCCGCGCTAGGGGGCACCGGTGCGTTCCACAGGAGATCCCGGAGTCCCCTGCAAGCGCTGAGGAAGGCCACCGAGGGGATTTTAGTGGGTAAAAATCCCACATCACCCGGAGTCTCTCCCAAGGCTTCAGTGTACCTTTTGAACGTTTCCCCCCCCCGTCAAAAAAAAAAAGATAGCAAACTTTACTTACGATGTTTTTATAACAATTTCATAGTGATTCCTTCCTAAAACTTTACGTTTAACGTTTATCTTTCTTAAGGGAACAAAACAATTTTTAAACGTTAAAAATTATGTATGAGGGGCAAAAAAAATTTAGAAATGTTAAGGTGGGGCATGGCTTAAAAAAGGTTGGGAAACACTGATCTAGATATTTCCCTTTGTCAAGAGGAAAAGGTGCTATTCATGCAGGCACCCACCATACGACACTTTCAAAATCGACGATCAAATTAAAAAAAAATCCCCTCGTAATTTTACTAATTATTTTTATAAGATTGAAATAGCAAATAAGCATGCAGTCCATCTGATAGTAAGTGGTCACTGCCACCATATACCGCCGGATATTTGTAACCAATTCAATGTAGACCAGAAGACCTAAAGAAAAAGAAGAAGATCATGGATGTAAAATGTTGTCACTCCTGAGGACGTAGTCGGTCGTCTTATATGTACCTAAGTCAGCATGCATTTACACCCTTCCACCGATTCGAAAGGACTGTTTTACGCTGAAAATAGGTATGGCGTTGGTACTTTTCCGTTTGGACTACAGTGCATAAACATATCAAATGCAAATTAATGATAATAATTGTTACAACAAATACCTGTAACACTGTGACGTATGCTACAATAATATGGCCAAGCCTCTAGCGACAAATAATAACACGATGACGATAATTTCAAACATAAATTCAAGTATGAGTAAATAATATATTTACGCGGTTATTCTAATAGTATTGTAATTTTTACCTATGTTACCAATACACGAGATGTCTATTTTCATCCCATATCTTGGTCGATTTCATTAGATGCACTTAAGTTCGATAAATAGTGTTTGCGTGTGGGAAAATCCCATTTTCTATTCGATATAATAATACACTGCTAAAGTTAATAAGTATATGATAATAATGATTCGTATTTTGAAATCATAAAAGCAACAATGCTGTAGGTAGTATGCAACAAACTTAATGCCTGCCGTAAACATGTGTAATTAGCTTAAATACTCGTGAGACAGGAGTTCGATCTAATACTAATTGTAGATATATTTATTACCCTTTAAGACTAAATTGCAATACCTACCGATTTTATATCATTAACTTTGTACCACACTATTGAAACCGCCTCACTGCAGTTAG
>MOOZ01000264.1:191455-204258 GCA_002930495.1 Cecropterus lyciades
GGGTATCTATCAGGTCCTATCGGGTATCGATCGGCGCCTGGAGGGTATCTATCAGCAGGTGGTGGGTACCTATCTACACCGGGTGGGTATCTATCTATGCCTGGCGGGTAGCGATCTATGCCAGGGGGATATCTATCTGCTCCAGGTGGGTATCTATCTGCGCCTGGTGGGTATCGGTCGATTCCAGGGGGATATCTATCTTCAGGATATCTGTCGGAAGGATATCGGTCTGCGGGGTATCGATCCGAGGGATATCTATCAGAAGGATAGCGGTCACTAGGATATCTTTCAGGGTAGTCAGGCCCGGCCGGGTACCGGTCATCTGGGTACCGGTCCGGTCGACCGCCATACCGGTCGTCGTCTACCGGGTAACGGTCGTCATCAGGGTAGCGGTCAACGCCAGGCGGGTACCTGTCTCGGTCACCACCGTTGCTTCCCCCTTTAAATAAAAAGGATAATGTATTAATATTGTGATTGGATATAGCTTGAGGGACGCTTTATATAAATTCATGCATCTAAAGATGTTAAGATTATTAAGATGCTAAGGCAGGAAGTGTATGACAAATTTCGTAGTTCAACATATAATGTAACTTAGAAAAAATGTTAAATTATGGCCAATACTTCTACACGATGCATGCAAAAATAAGTATCTAAATAAACATTATAAATATACTATACAGCATACTAAACACCTATATCTACAAACAAACAAAACAATACTTTAAGTGTTATACCTAATATAAAGTAAATGCTTATACGAACATAAATAGACACAAAATACGTTTATCATAATCATATCCAAACTAAACCAATACAATATAACAATAAATCATGCATCTTAGAGATAAGAATATTTCACCTGTTTCTTCTACAGGAGATTACGAATAATCCTATATAGATATCATGCAACAGTAATCTACAATAATCGCCGGCTCAATCCATAATCTTTCCCGGATACAGAATTCCATGCAACTACTACTCAAAAGGCTATAATACTTTTAACAAAAGTTTTTTAGATTTCGGACTACAGATAATGTAAAAAGGAGGAGGTTCTATCTTATATAATATTTACAAATGTAACGATTACTGACTGTCTTTTATTTATTAATTTAACTAAAAGGAAATAACAATGGAAATCGGTAATGTCCATCTGTTGGTAAATTGTCGCGAAACAATTAATGTCTCTACAAAGATTACTTAGGTAGAGCCAGTAACAGTCGATATTACAAGGTGGTAGAACCAATATGGTTTGACCAGGGAAGTATCCCCATTACACCCAATTGATGATGATGGAATCAGTTCATGCGTTTCGTTGGAAGCGTGTGGAAGCCGGCTCTCTTAATTTTTTTATTTGGATACTACTATCTTAGTCCTCGCGAGTGACAATGACATCTGTGAATGATTTCAGATAGAACCCCTGTTCTATATCGAGTTAGTTATATATGTCCTTGGTTGGCAGTAACCATCTATCATGAGATAGACTGCAAGCTCTACTTCGATTTTATACAAAAAACACTATTATAAAAAAAAACAACAATCTTCTTTCAACCATGGTCCACAAATAAATCAAGAACCTCATCCTTTTTTAACGCCATTTAAATCTCTCGTCTTCTTTCGACTACCATGCATCGAACCTGGTGTAGTGGGACGCCCCCACGGCGGTTGAGATCCACTGCCTGAACCCCCTGCGTCGGCCTCACCACTTACGAGCTGATCTGGATCCCCAAACGTTTACAATAAAAAATTCGATATACCGTGCAGCACAAAAATTTATTTGTTGAGATTATCATCTCTTTCTTATATTATTAATATTTATAAAAAGGAAAAAATTAAAAACTTTTTTAATAAGTTCATTAATTCAATCGTTTTCTTGTGTATTGATATGGGCATTTCTCGTACTTTTTTTATAAAATCCTTTAATACTTTCTTTGAACCATATATTTCAGACTTAATTGAAGTAACATGGTAGAGTTCCAGTTTTGAATTTAAAAATAATGAAATGAATTTTGAATGAAAAAAAATATAGAAAAGTTAACAATCTTCAGTCTATCCTACCCTACCAAATGCCTAACCTATATTAGTTACACAGGAACCTATTTTATTTATACTACCAACGCTGCTATAAGATTTGATGAATTGAAACGTATTGGTGACATTAGTTCTTCTTAACAATTACGATTGATACGTATAATGTACACATTCCAAAGTATATTATTTACTCAAACAGTAGACTTCATTGCACAATTCGCGTTTGTTGTAGCGACCTCATTTCATTGACCTCTTGTCTTTCAATGAACAATTATTGCCTTAGATGGTATGTCATACACTATACATTAAATAATACGTGTTATACGGGGTGTATTATGAATAAATTATTAATTCTAATCAAATATGTGTGATCATCTTTTGTTTATAGTCTAACTGTATAAATAATCATAACGTATTATACGTTATACATGTAAAGGAAAATATAATTTTCTCAGATCTAAATGTTGTAAGAATGTGCAATTCGTTATCTATAGTCGAATTAAATTAATACTTAAGAAGGAGCTCTCAAAAGGAAATCATTAAGAGAAATAAATGAACTTTGTGTCAACAAAAAACTAGTGAATCTGATTGTGATTTTTGTAATCAACATTGTAATATGTCTTTCTTTTCTAACAGAGAAATATATACTATTGTGTTTTCGATTTACCGTGTCGTCCAATTCGCTACAAAATTATATACCTATTAAACACATTTTTTGCAGCGTATTTTATAAAAATACAACAAGTAATGTTATACATAATAATGTTATATAATAAAGTAATGTTATACATTAAACAATATCGTACATTAATTCATAATTTCACGTTTAAATTACCAAATCTCTACAGCTTCAAACATATTACCTACTCCTATTCATTCGTTTCAAATGACCATCTGTCCATCTGTAAACATCGTGAGAAACTATTAATCCACGTTATATATTATTACATACTGTAGAGTACATAATGAATGTTTCATCCTAATAAAGTCTATTTGTGGAGCAAATCGCTTGATCCGTGTTAGGTATCCGATGTCTACAGCAAGTATAGTATAAAATGCGGTGCACATATTGCCAACATCTTAAGTTCTCGCCTTACGTACAAGTTACGTCTGCTTTACTAAGAATAGAACCTTAAGGCGTATTAAATATATTTTTTTTTTATTTCGAAGAACGTGCTGGTTTTAAGTAGGATATAATGCCTGTGCCGTTAGTACGAGTTCATTACGTTTCTTCAAAACGCTTACCCTTTACGATTTCGCTCATATACCTATTATTATGTACTTTCAATGTATATACCAAAGCATAAACGTGCGATGTCCATTGCAATGTATAAGCCAAAACGTAAACGGTGATCGTTTTGAAGAAGCATAATAAACTCGTACTAATGAGATGATAAGAAATTAAGAAAAACCGTACGTAGAATTCGATAACATGAGTTATCGTATGAATTTACTATTATGAAAAACAGTTGAGACAAGTGTTTCGGAAACATGAGTTATCGTGTGAAAAGTGCTACAAAAAAGTAATTACAATTACCTCGCCGTCCTTTATTGCGCTTTAGAAACTATAACTCACGTTTCGGGTTACATTCATGAACGTCTTACACTAAATAACGTCTATTTGTAGAGCACATGTCAATGCCGCTTGATCCGGCTCATTAGGCCAATTGACCACTTGCGTACTATACTGGCATGTACTTATTGAACATCCTTCGTTCTCACCTTACGAACGAGTTACGTATGGTTTGCTAAGAATAGATTCTAAGGCTGAATACGTTTGTTTAATTTTCAAACATTTTATTTTCAACGAAAAAACTATCGTGCGGTGAAAGCAAAAGGGACCTTATGCATTTTGTGAAATAATAAACAAAATGACAAAATTATGTTCGCATTTTGTAGCATTTCTTAAGGGGCGAATTTTGAAAGGGACGTTACATTTATGTTTGTTTTTTACACGTTTTGTTTAATACGAAATCGTCAGTTTTTAATTCACAAGACGATAGACTACGTGATTAGAAACGGTTTCAAGTACTGAATTCAAATTGCCGAAATTTTGAGTTCGTTCCCTTTTGTTCTCATTATACGATATAACTATGTTGTATTTTAAAATATACTTACGCATAAGATTCTCGTAGTAGTCAAAATCCGGATCATACAGAAGTCTCATGCCATCTTTCTGGTTGTACCTGCTCAACCGACATGTCCTCGCGCGATCGCTGTATACTGCCGATCTGATGAAAAATCACCATGTTGGTATTTCATTATTAGCCAAAAATGCATACATAACAGCACACGTAGCAAAAGAGCATAAAGTACACTAGATCCGTCATCCAAATTCAATTTATATATAAATAGACTACACCCGCGGCTCCGCCCGTTTCTGTCAAGTTTATCACAGTAATGAGTTTCCTATATGTTATGAGTTTCCCATCGGTGTGCCATAATAAAACCAAATCCGAACGGTAGTTTTAGCGTGAAAAGTTAACAAACACACATACATCCTCAAACCTACGTATTTATAATGTTAGTAAGATATAGACGACTCGAACTCCAAAATCAGACCACAAAATTCTACCACCTTCAAATAGAACGAGTTCTAAATCGTAATGGATATTACAGATGTGCTAAAATAGATGGATGACCACAGAAAGTTATGGATTCACTCTAAGGCAAATGCATAAATACCCAGACCGAGAATCGAAATTTAAATTATTTTTTCAATTATTGGCTGGAACTCCGAACCCTCTTGAACCTGGAACCGCGTGATTAAATTATAATAACACGTCTTTATTTACTGATACTAACTCGATTCATATGCACTTCCTACACCTCACGATACAAAACCCATCACAAACAACCTAAAAATAGATTTACAATGTGTAACGCGTTATCGTTTAATGACCTCGGCGTGTACGAGATAATTCAATGCCCACCATATTTACGTTTGTACGAACTTTGTTTACGTGTTGCTGAGTAGGTAATCCGGTCCGCTAATGGCGCCAAGGATAGTGGGAAAACAAATAAGTTTAACTATGTGTTCTTGTAAAACGACTACGTTTTTAGAATAACAAAGAACACGCGGTTTTCCAATTTATCGATTTGGCTATCAAATGGTAGGCCTAACGCATATATAGATACAACTTTCAGTTGAACCTCTGTTTAGTTATACGTCAAAGTATACGACAATGCATCTTGATTCGCATACCAATATCGCATAATTGTTGGTCAAGTAAAAAATCTATAAAACTACATGGATCCCCGTTTTGAGTTGTGCAAAATATTGACCGACAGATCGATCTGCATTATTAACCTGACTAAATAATTTATCCGCGACTTTTCACAGACGAACGGTCAATAGACGAAGCTAGAAAATTAGCACATACTTTTACAACAACTGGATTTATTGCGCATTGTTATTTTTATTAATTGTCATAAAATCGTAGAAACATTCAACTCGACTACGCTATTTTATCGATATAACAATTGTATAGGTACGAGTATACACATGCGTTAGGCCTAAGCCCAACAACATTACAATATTCTTACATTACAAATACAATATCAGAAACGCATAGCGATAGATTCGCAAATTGTCAGAAACGCATTATGCTAGATGACGCAAATTGTCAGATAATTACAAGGACAGTCTTGATGTGCTAAGTGTTGCGTTAATGAGATATATGAAACATAGTACAAAGATATCCATTAAACTTCCGATCCGGTAGAAGATTCCGGTAGTGCAAAAAAATATTGTAACTGACAATTTGTAAATGTAAGTCTATACAAATTAAATACATTTCATTTCATTTCACATTTCATTTCAATTTTAAAGCTATGTATTTATTCATAAATAAGTATAAGTAATGAGTTTCTTAGATTTAGATGTTACTTATTGGTCACATACAATTTTTACAGTAACCAAAAGTAATGGTCCAAATTTAATTGTTACTATTTAATATGTGCCTACATATACTTTTAAACCACAAAGATCCTTTCCCATCTAAACTCCTTGGCATATTTAGGATTTACGACAAGTCGAAGATAAGCTTTCAAAGAATTTAAAGGCGTGTGCGTTTTGCCCATAAGGATAATGCTGCTTTTTAGATGATAGGAGGACTAGGGATTTCCAATTTTTTATTTTGTCGTATAACGGATGGACTTAAATACGTGCACTTAGATTTTAAGGGGCCCTTTATTCGAGCCCCCTAGCCCCTGGATCCTCCTATCGGTAGACTGCATCCTAGTTTGCTACTTCTATACAATGAACAAGTAGGTACGACTCAGATCCACTTAAGTTACACTTGACCCGAAAATAGTGATATTAGATGAACAAAAAGTATCACAAAAACGCCGTGAAACCGCACTGTTGCAACAAGTAATTTCATTTTACAAAATAACCATTAAGTAACGAGTTTGCAAAGCATGAGTCGTAGTTTTCTATTTAACTACATAATCGTTCACCTTGAATGTTTCGTGGAAAGTGATTTAATCTAGCATGTTCCATAGCAAACCTCGTGTTTATTATGAAACTGTAAAACATTTTGCCAGCGTAGACGATCGATACTTATTTCTAGAAGCAATAGAATAAAACAAGAATATTATGATTTATACTTTAACAGCGCCGTGACTAACGTCAAGCGAAATCACTAAAAACTAGTCACTTGTACTGGTGAGAGAACTCTTTGTGGTTCGACTCCGGAAGCACCACTGCCTCTTCTATTTCTGCCTATTAACAGCAGTGTTAAGCATTACTGTGTTCTGCCCTAAAGGGTGCGTAAGGGAGATATACTTATCCTTAGTCCTCAGAGGTAGTAACGCATGTATAGCCAACGTCGGTAACACTGATCTTATCTGTGGTTGATTACAGATGTCCATGGGCGGCATTCGCACTTACCATCAGGTTGACTGCATGCTCGTTTGCTACTTATAAAAAATATATTATAAAAAATATCGCTTGATTGAACATATAAGTGCATATGATATAAGTGATGCATGTATTATAAAGCGACCACTTGACTTATAGGAAAAAGGATATGCCCATTTATGTCACTAACGTTATAATTCCAAATAATGATTGCTTTTCTTTTCTGACGGCCATGTGTTCGGCACCACAGAATCAATATCAATATGAGAACAAATCTAGTATTGTTCCTGCATTAAATCAAAGTCTGCCGATTCAATTCTTCCTATTTATTCACTTAGGCTAACTTATTTAGTTAAAGGTATTACAAGTGTCATATCTATTGATGTTTCTGTAGATAGCTACAGAATTCATCAAATCGGTCATAATTCCTTATCAAACAAACGTGACTGTAACATAAACTAATCAGCTATCTGTTTCCAATCGTGACTATAAACATCGCTTAAATTCTTTTTACATACATGGCACCGCTTTGTACTTTGGACCTATGTATAACAAATTAATAAAATGCACGTGGGACTCGTTTGCGAATATTTTTAGGCTTCCGTACCCAAAGGGTAAAAAGGGGACCCTATTATTAAGACTCCGCTGTCCGTCTGTCCGACTGTTTGCCACCAGGCCGATCTGTAATCAACCCTAGGTAAGATCAAAGTCTCACCTAAGGTTAGCCACAGATGCGTTGCTACCCCTGAGGACTAAGATGGAATGCCTCGTAAAAGTATGTCTCCCTTACCACACCCTTCAGACCAGAACACAAAAGCGCATAACACTGCTATTATTAGCCAAAAATATAATATGTGGCGGTGGTGCTCCCGGAGTCGAACCACAAAAAGTTCTACCACCTTCAAAACGGTGGGCCAATCGTAATAATTCTTTAGCATTGTTAAATAATCAATATTTAGCGACGTCACTGCGTATATGGGTAGGCTTCAGGAAGTCGGCTAAATTGGACAAGTGCTTCCTACACGCATAACCCGTAACTCCCAGATACAAAATATATGATGACGAAAATCACTCACTCAAATATCCATTAGTGAAATAGTAATTGACTGATTTACGTCCTCAATCCTTCTCACTTTGAAAGGAAGTTTCAACAACGAGAGAGCGAGAGAAGATGTGATCCAAGTCAACTAGATTTCCTAATAAGAAGGGTTTCGGCCATAGTCTACGATGCCCATAAAACAAGGAACGGTATTTAATTTTCTTCACGATGTTTTTTCAGTTTAAGTTGTAATGTATACCTAGTTAAATATAATCATTTGTTTCTTTAAAATTAAGTAAACAAATAAAATTACCTGCATTTTCGAATATTCCTGTGCTTTAGCATAAAAAATATGCATCGTTTAATTAGACTTAAAACTATGTATACGTTTTTCCGTGTCTAATGGCTGCGGTACAATTTTCGATTATTGTATGTATATGTTCACGATTAACCCGTTTTTTAATGTAAATTTGTAAAATTTATGTTATGTAAATTAATAAATCTTAATATAGATCGTACATACCTGCATTGAAAGCTGGTTTGCCTCAAGCATTCATCTAGACATTCGCTGAGCGACCGTCCGGTAATCTCCGAGTGGAACTCGCCCGTGATCCGGCTGTTCCGGTACCGCTGGAACGCGGTGTCCGGCCGCCGCCCGGGCGAGAACAGGTGTGACGTCACACTGTTGTCCGGGTACTCGGTCCCGCGAGCTGTCACCCGATGAGAGACTGATCATAATCGTGAGAAAAACCTTATTCGGGTTTGTGGAAACTTAATACTAACGAAATGTCACGCGTGGTTCTTGTGTCGTTTAAGGTGGAAACTATTTATTTGAAAGTATTACTTTGATTCGTGTATCGAATAATGCAAAATAAAATTATAAACAGAATACTGAAAAGTTAACTAGTAGGTACCCAAACTCTTTCTTTTACCCTCATAAATATGTACATACAAAATGTAACTCATTCTATTACCAAAAAAAATACAAAAATTATCTTTTTTTAATATCTTTTCGCTTGGGAGACTAAGAGAACCGCCCATGAAAACCCGAAATTAAAAAGAAACGAACTCATTCTATAATCATCCAATCCTTTATTATTGATGAAAAAAGGTGATTTTTTGGTGAAATCAAATTTATCTTGTTCATGACCTATTTTCGCATACTTATACAATACATCTACTTACGATTATCAAGACAGACAAGGTCGTAGAAATGATGAGTTGGCGACGCGCTCACAGTCACGTCGTCCTTCTGCGACACTGAGTCTTCTTCGGACAGCACACATTGTCTTGTCATTGCATCGTGCTCGATAGATCGGCAGAAGTATCTGGTAATGTCAAAAAGAGGAATAACAATATTTTTAGTACTTTTTGAAAATTGCTTACTACTTATTTTGCAGTCTAACAAAGCAGCGTAAGAACACAGATTCAGAGCCAAAAATTGTCCCATTGTAGATCAACATCAAGGAGTAAAAATTTGTGTACCTAATACAAGTAAACTTATAAAACATAAGTAAACGAGCGTATAAGTTAACCCAAACAGGCACGTCAAAAACCAAAAATTACTATTAAAGCCAGTATTGCAAACAAGAAAGAGGAAGCGAACAATAAGTTGTTTACCATTCGGATCACCGCATTAAGGCAAAAAACTATTAACACTAAAGAATTCTTTCGGTGTTAGATATCCCATTTATCGAGGAAGGCTATAGGCTATATATTAGCGTCGAAACTTACGCGGATGAATCCGCGGGGCGCAGCTAGTATTTAATAGAACAACGCTATACTTACTTCTCCGCTCTCACACACATAGACTGACATTCGTCCAAAGTCATATTAGAAAACACATCAGCTTCAAAAGGCCCGCCTAATCGCTTGTTCTCTTCTTTAATGAACACAGCCAATCCGTCACACCTTCTTTCAGCTGCAAAACATAAGTTAGTCTTAGAGTTAAGCATAAACAAACTTTAATTGCGTTTTAAATAAGCAAAATGTACAATTGTATCGCAAATTCCTACATAAATTCCAATTGTTATGGTTCGCGTAAAACGTAACCATAAAAATGACTTATCGTTTACTTTATTTGTACCAAGTCAGTATTAGCATGACAAATGGTTAAACTTCTTAAAACTCCTAATTAGATAAGCAGCTTGTTCATACTATTTAGTATGCATAGCGTTTCAAACTAACTGCTTTTAAAGAATAATATAATAACGTGACAATGCCAAAGATAATTATTGTTACCGTTAGGGTTATCTGTAAATTATTACAGAGCGAAAGGGATATATAAGCCGTTCCTTTCAGATATGTTACGACTCATATGGTCTAAATTAAAAACTAATTATACTCTCCAAAATAATCAAAACCAAAAGCCAGTGGCACCAATTTATTGAAAGAGTTCTACCATGATTGAACCTTGACATTATCATTAGTGCCTGATATCAATACGTTAAACTTAGGCGTCTCTCATAATGCGTAAGAAGTTTAAGGATAAGGAAGCCCTGCAACCCTTAACCCCAACTACATATAAAAATCCTACTTGAGGACTACTTAAGTTGCGTTGCCGAGGACTAAGATGCTCGCTCGATATAAAAGTGGGCTGTCAACAACGCTCTTCCATCGAAGCGCAAGAACTTCTTCACACTATAAATGGATGTGGCGTTCGTTGCAAATTTCAATACTATTTACCATTAAGACAAGTGTTCTCCAAGTAGTCAGCGTTATGATCATCTTCCAACAGCTCCGGATGTGTTCGTCTGGTGAACCTGCTTAGCGAGCAGGTTCTCAACGCAGAGTCAAAAGTTGCTGAACGGCATACAAAGCTAAATTCTCCCAAGCATTTATCTTCGCATTCAGTCCGATTGGCTACCATTATCTCCTTAAGATCCGAGGGTGGTAACTTCAAGCGCTTTCTAGCGTGACGCTCGAATACATATCTTCGTGACGGACACTCACGCTCCGGGCGGTTTGCTTTGAAAATGAATAAATAATAAGGAAATGCGATGTGATTAAAGTTGATGAATACATGTAATTGTTGATGAATACATGTATCATATTATATGATGACTCAACTTTAAACCATTAACTTTAACAACAAAAAAACGTACAAAGATAACAAATTGGTAAATAATATCAGCAAAGGTGATTAGAATTTTGTTTTGGAAGAAAATAATTAATAATATTTTTGGCTTACTTTCATTTTACCAAATAGATAAGATATGTAAATATAACCTAATTTAAGTGTGTCAAGTAATGAATGACTTTGTGAAATATGCTTATTGATTGTAAAATCAATAAGCTAATGTCCTCAAATAAGAACAATGATAAAAAAAAGTAACAATAAATCTTACATGTGAGACAGATCTCATTGAAATGAACGCTATTTGGCACTATCATGAGTGTTCCAATGCCTTCTGGCGCGGCCTGCTCTCTAGTCAGATAGCAAGTGGACTCTTCGTATTCCGGTTCGGGACTAAAAGCAGCGATGCGGGCCCCAGGTTGAAAATCAATGGAGTTGCAGGTCCTGACAAGGCTGTTACCAGATCGGTCGCGTAAACAAAGATCTTGGCATTTTTCTAGAACACGAAAAGGTGGAGCTGTTTCCCGGACCTACAATAAAAAGAGTAATATTAAAACGTCTTTATTTTTTTATCTGAAGTTTGAATTGTTATTATTTCGAATCCATAGAGTTCAGGATGTTTAATATTTCAAGTCGTACGGAGCAGCATGTTGTGAATAATTCCTATGAACTCTCTCACGAAATCGTGACATATTTTAAGTCTGCACTTATTACAAACAAATTCGCCAAAATTCGTGATGCAACGGTTTTGTGGGAAAAATCATTACGTTGTTACAACGGTCCAAAAAATAACCTTAATAACAGGCAAATTAAAGTGTTTCTATCCAAAACATATTCTGCCGAGAAAAACCGTATTCAGAGTATAAATTCATATGTCCATATTAAATGAGACTATAAGCCAATTTGAAACTTACCACGTCGTCGTCAAAACCATGAAGCTGTTGATTCGGTAATCTCTCGTACATTACTCTACCCATTCCCTGATTGCACGTTGTTTGGGCTGAAACATATAAAATGTAAGTTTTTAATGCCAATTTTCAGGATAGTGTTGTCACCATAATTATTTTTGCTACACTAAGAGTTTCATTCTTGACCCGGGAGATGTTTTATTGCTGAATTAATATTCTTGAGGCTGAGTGAATAAAAAGTACTTCCTACACAGGAAACTATAGAGCGGGATAACGAGTTTTTAAAGATGTGTCCTAAAATTGTAGTATATATATTATTATCCATAATAAGTAATAATAAGTTTTACATCCTTAATTTTAAAATGCCTACACGAACCCTCCTCGTGGTTTTATATCTTTTTACGATTTCGTAAGACAAATTTAGAGAGTGTGGTTACCATTGGCCATAGTGAGCATTGTGAGTGCAGTGAAGGCGTGCATGACGCGAGCTCCCCGCGGCTTCATCTTCCCTGCTGGCTGCTGCTGTCCTGGTCACCGACCGCTCATATGGCTTCCTATGGAATACATAGTAATAAATAACACGCTCACTATATACGAATCCAGGGGTGATAGAACGAGAATGGTTCGACCGGGAAGGTCCATGTCACCCCCACACTTATTTTTAGCACAGTTGTTAGCGGTACCAAAAGGGCGAACTAATATTCTCATTAAATCGCCCTTCACGCGCGCTTTGAATACTTTAAATATTATTGCTCAAAGGATCGATTTGTTCACCTGTTCCCTGAATCACACATGTGACGTTGCATGTATTGTGTTATATATAAGTTAAATTAAGGACCATTTTTGTGTAACCGCATTACCGCATTGGGGAAACCTGTAATGGTAGTG
>MOOZ01000264.1:215645-238972 GCA_002930495.1 Cecropterus lyciades
ATGCAAATAAATACATAAATTAGTTTTCTTTGTAGTAACTAATACGCGGGTGAAACCGTGGGGCGCAGCTAGTGTAGAATAGAAACCTGAAGTTAATCACGGTAATCCACTTCAATGTGTATGATGGTCACCTCATGTGTACTTAAGTCACCCGACATCCACATCATTCCAGAAACATAAAAACTGCTTCATAAAAAACGTAACTTGTAAAAAATAACAAGTCTCGCAACTCAGTTCTTCTACGGTATAAATTTAAACAATCCCTACTTTAAGGTTCTGTCTTAAATTATCACGTAATTAGCTTACCTTGTTAGGTAGCTAATTACGTGATAATTTAAGACAGAACCTAGGTGTTGTTACACCATGTAGTGACCATATCAATATTAAAAATATTTTATGTTTTAAATTAATACATTGACTTGGCCATCTTGGCCATGAAAACAGAATGTATCTCACTAGTAATACATATTATATTGATTTGGATTATTTACTGCTAGTTATATTAAAAGTCATTTATCTTATATGATGTTTCAGTATTAATAGATGTATTTTTAAGAAATCTCAAATGTCATAAAACGGTTTAATTTATACTATGATTGCATTACACAAAAGTCAGAGAAGAGGTAAAATGAAGGTGGTAGAACTCTTTGTGGTTCGACTCCGGAAGCACCATCGCCACACCTATTTCTGCCTAATAACAGCAGTGTTATGCGCTGTTGTGTTCTGGTCTGAAGGGTGTGGTAAGGGAGACATACTTTTCCGAGGCATTCCATATTCGTCCTCAGGGGTAGCAACGCATCTGTGGCTAACCTTAGGTGAGACTTTGATCTTACCTATGGTTGCTTACAGATGTCCATGGGCAGTAGTAGCCCCTTACCATCAGGTGGGCTGCAGGCTCGTTTGCTACTTCCATACTAAAAAACTAATAGAAAAAAGAACTATCTGACACTGACTTAAAATGACTTTAAACAGTTTGAAAAACACTATAAATTTCGAGGAAATTAATGACTATGTTCTATTAAAAAAGCAAGCATATCAAAAACAAAATAATATTAAAAAAAAATACATTTTCGTAATAAATGGCGTCGCATTGAATATCAAAGCTCAATGTAGTTTTTAATCTCTATCCAAACTTAAATTGATAATCAAGTTGGCCTCGAACGTGATAATGAACTAAGCAATTAGTTTACACTAGACACTTCCTGATGCCTATATTAAAGTCAAAGTCAAGAAAAATAAATAATAAATAAATAATCTGCATACACTGCAATTATGCAGTTGTAAAAATATAATTATCTAAGTGGTTATACTACGAGTAAATAACATAGATTTAACATAGTGCGTACAGTGTATAATATTTAAATTGAATTTTCAGATACAATCAATTAATTTATATCAATTAATATCTTCAATTATTTATATGGGAACTTGTTGTATAAACTTTAAAATGTTTAAATTTTGTTCATAGATAAGAAAAACTGGAATACGATCGTTTTGTAACGATTTAAGGTACGTATTGCAATATATTTAATAGCTTATTCCCGCTTCGGTCATGTTTACCAGAGTAATGAATTCTATGTGTTGAAATTTCAGAGAAATCCAACCAGTAGTTTTGGGTGAAAGAGTGACAAACACACATACATACTCACAAACTTTCGCATTGTAGTATTAGTAAGATTATTCTCTAATTTACTGGATGGATAATTTACTGGAGGTAACTTGCGTTTTTTAGTTAGGACCAGTTTTGATGTCGCATTTTTGTTTTCTGCTATGTAACAGCAATGTAGACCTCTGCTGCCTTCAGGTTTAAAGCGTAAGGTAAAAGAGATCTAATACAGATATCTTTGAGCACAGTAATTTAAAAAAGTTTATTTTGCCCTGAGATTATGGTAATGTATTTGACTTATGTTACCATAGCCAATATTTTGAAATAATTACGAGCACATGTACCTTTATAGGTAATATATTAAATTTGAAGAATAGCTATAAACTTTTTTGATTGATTCTGGCTCATTTTTTTTATTATACGTAAGTAGTAAACGATCATGTTTTGCATCTGATGATAAGTGACCACTTTTCAATAATTCTATAAGATTAATCTTAACTGAGGTAGCGTAGAAACGTTGATTGCTACTTCAGAGAAATAGATTGGGCCGCCTCAGATTATTATATCTTTCTTACCCCTTCAAACCACAAGAAAATGGTGCCACTGCATACGAACGTTTCCGAAACGAAAAAAGGTTTCTAGGATCTTTAAAATTTACCTAGAATTTACTAATGGTCTCAAAAAGTTTAAAAGAAGTGTTTAATATCCAAATAATGGCTTTAAATTCATTATTTTTATTAATCCTTATTCTTCTAGAGTACACACCAATTCTCATTTTTAATCTTGTAACTCTTATGATTGTTCACATATTATTATAATGTATTAATAAAGAATAATTTCCAACATGATTGTCTATTTGGACTAGTCTACAATAATGGATCGTTATATAAAACCACGATAAAAATTGGACAAGCCGTCTACAATTAGCTAGAAAACGTTTCCGCTAACAAGTATAATAGCACGTGCTTGCATTAACAGCATGCGTGCAGTTGCATAATGCATGCGTCACACCGGCGCCGCCCTATCGGTAGTAAACATTCCGATATGAATAGCGACCAGTGCAAATTAAAAACAGACTGATAAACACTGTTTTATATTTAGTTTTTTATGAGTAAAGTAATCAGTAAAAAAATCACAGAATGATAAATAAATCAGTTTTAACAATAGTATCTTGCTCTGCTCTACTTAAATAATGAAATATCTTCCAAATGGGTGGTTGAAAAGGAGAAAAAGTCAAGAAATTTAATTTCAATAGATACATAGGAAGATGTTATAAATTTAATGTTGACGGTGACTGTAGCCTTTACTCACCTACTTCAGAAAGTTCCTAATTAAAGTTTAACATAGAAGTGTTGGTACCGGTTATACTAAATCATTTACCACGATTCGTGTAAGAATATATATATATGCCTTTACAAATCTTTCAGACTACAAAAATAACAGTACTACACAGCTATTAGGTAAATTAATGTCTCTCACTTACGATGCCCTTTTAACCAGAATACAGCAGCGATTAACAACCGCTAAGGTAGAGTTTAAGCTAAGGTAGAGTATTTGCGACATCACTAACATTCGTACCACCTTTAAACTGTGACACTTAAATGAATTTTAGTTATACTTATATTTAATCTTATTAATATTGTAAATGTGAAAGTTTGTGAGGATATAAGTGTGTTAGTTACTCCTTCACGCAAAAACTATTGATATAATTTAGGTGAATTTTGGCACACAGTTTAGGGCCTGAAATAATACATAGAATACTTTTTACTGTGGTACATGACCCAAGCATATGGAGCCGAGGGAAAGAGCTAGAATTTAATGAATCATAAAAAAATGTCCAAGTTAGCTCTGCCTCACGTTTTCATTAAAATTCAGTATGTTCTCCTTTTCTCATTCAATTATACTTCAAATATAAGTATAATGTAAAACGTATCTAATTAGAAACCTCAATACAAAGTCAACTGATAATAACCCGCTTTTGTACGTCCTATTTCACAAACGGTAATGCGCAGAGTCGCGGAAGCAAATCCAGGCAGGCATTTTACTTTTTATTCGTGTAGAATTAATGATCGTTATCGATAACTTTTGAGTATAATTATAATAGGTTTTATATTTACGATAAATCATTATGTATACATAAATAAATTTAAATTTATATACAATCCTTAAGTAAACTTAACGCTATAATGATAAAATAATTAAAAGTATTCAAGTATAATACTTTACTAATTACTATGAAATAATTAAAATTTACTTTATGTGGCTTTAATCACACTCATTCTAAATTAGATCTCATTACTCGTAATTATACATATTATGGATAGATTTGAGGCTACCGGTCTATTTAATTGTATATTTATTAAAAATTGTGTATATATTTTATGTTAGTTAATCTCCTCGCATTACTTTATTGTAAAAATTCACGTGTACGCGGAAAACTGGAGCTTTATTATATTCATTTGAAGATAACGTCAGTTGACTGTAATAAATTGCCTATTATGATCTTTATTTTCCTCTTAATCTGTTGATAGCTAAATTTTACGTTCACATTCTTCATAAGACATTAAAAATGTATTGATATCGCGTAATGCAACGCAATACTTGTTTCATAGTTATATTGTTGACTATTCATGAACAAAAGTATATTACTTCACAGCGATTCTCAACTTACTTGAGCTTTTCCGCGCGCCCTCTACGCGCCGTAGCGAATCGTAGCACAATAAGTCCAACTTAACCACTGGCACTCAAAGTTCGGGCCACCTCACCGGTTCAACACGGCTTCACTACTGGACATCCGAATCCAAATTGTGGACATTTCTACATCATAATTCAGTTAAATCACATACAGGGGGGAGTGACAATGGGAGAGCATCGATGTGAGCGAATCACACCAAAGTCACGCATCGCTAATTTTCCATAGAGTACGTGACGCCGGTGACCGGTCCGAAATTGTCCTATCGTAGCTACAAATATATGATCGCTATTATAATATCATAGACCAAATCATTAACTAACTAAATTCAAGAGATTAACTACAACTATTAATGTAATTTCCAATCCAATGTGTTTCCCTAACACCTAAAAAATCCCGAAACACCTACAAGAAACTAGCGTAAGTATTATGTCAGACGTTGTAGAAGTCTGAAGATCTTCTAGAGAGTCTGTATAAATTACCTACTTACATTTGTCTATTATGGTAGATTATGAACTAAACAGAATTTTAAAAGTTTGAGAAGAGAACAATAACACTCCGCGCTGTGAGTTAAAAAGAAATAATTTCATTTTAAAAGTTAAGAAGTAAATTAAGTTTCTCTGAGATATGAATTAAAACACTTTTTCCATGTGTATACCATAATAGTTATATCGAAATAGTATTAAGTAGGGCAAATAGTTTAATAAGTAATTGGTAAATACAGTAAAATCAAGTATAGCGTAGCATTCAGTGACCCCAAACCGCGCTTTTCCGGAAACGGCGCACAATGACGAACGCGACGCGTTATTTCAAAATGGCGGGAACCGACCGCCATGATGCTACAAATCCACAGATCCACACGGTCAAATAAGGAAACTTTTTAATTTAAATCCATTTCTATATCTTTTGGTTTTATAGATAAAGACAGAAATAAAATATTTATTTTGTCGATATTACAACATAATATAATATTACACTGATAGTGATTAAGGAAAAAAGCAACAATTAAGTTTTATTCTATTTAATTTAAATTCATAATTCATTATTTGAAAAAAATGTTGACTTAATAGATGTTAATATACTGGTCTGACATGTAGAAGGTTCTAGGTTCGATCCCTGGCCAGGCAGACAACATGATGAATATCTGTTCTGACTATAAGTATTTCTTTACTCGCGTTTAAGGGTATCCACGACTAAATAAAACATAGTGCACGGTTCGGAGTATTGAAAGCGTCGTTAAACTATCATTAACCGATTTCCCAAAAGGAAAGAGGTCACGTCACGTGACGTCACGTATATTTTGTCTATTTTTCCTAAATCCAAATCAAATATTGTTTACATTATTTTTACTTTGTAGTGAGATAGAATTCGATTGTTTTATTTTTTATCTTTCGTTACATTTTTTTAAATAACATTTACGTATTTCCAGCCATTTAAGTCATAAATTTTAAATAATTTTAAATAGTCTAATTGATTTATGAATGGATATTTTGATTGCTTAAATTATGACCAAATTAGGATTTTATTTTCATAAATGAGTTCAAGTGAACGTGAGTGAATGAGAAATATTAAAAAATAAAAAAAAGAACTTAAAAATAATATGTCCTTTCTTTCCTAAGCAAAAACCCTTAAGGTACTGTTTGAATACAAATAATAATTTGTTTTATGTTCATAATGGGAAGCCAATCGTTTTCTATTAAGTTTGCCATATAGACATACGGTAGTTAGATGAGTAGAATTACTAAATACTTAAGCAAATAGGGTTTTTTAGCTTAGTTTCTTACTGCAATCATTGGGTACGAACCCGACCAATAAATTAGTACTATAAAAATCGTAACATGTGAATCAGACCTTATCTGGAGACCATAATTACAAACGCTAATGAATTAACTATGATCATATTGTTTTATCCCATGACCTTGGGCCGGGTTACCTCGTATGACCATCGCTCAACAGATACAAAACAAAGATTGCAGGTCGACACATCGGTTCAGAGATTTCGCTCAATGAATTACCCATTAAAATAATACAGCATAATTATTATAATGGGAAATGGGCCTTCCTGTAAGGTTACCCGTTGTTAAAAGGTTATCTGTATATCTGAATTTGTAAGATAAAACTGTAATGAAAAGCATAAACTTTTCATACTATACTTATCATTACATCAATTACGTTACATTTAAACTCACATTTACTAACTTAAAAAGAAACAATACGAAATATTTACCAAATAAAAAAATGTTAATGATTTATCTCTGTAACATATGTAAGCAAGTTATGTTTTATGTATTTGACATTAATATTTTATATATAAACGTTTTTTTTTTTAATTTTATGTAAAATATTTATCATTACCAAATTTATATGATTTTTTAATTTTTTCACAATGATTCATGTAATAATTTTATCATTATAAAAATCCATGCTAAAATATTCTAGGTAGGTACATATATTACGTGCCTTAATTACCTAAACTCAAAATATCTACCACTTTTAAATAATCGAATGATAAGTGTTCACAGTCACCAATGGACGACTGTAACCTACTTCAAATAGAAAAGGTACTCTAACTGAAGTTAATTAAAAAAAAATCCTACTCCTGAGAACTAAGATGGTGGCCACATAACTACTTATTTATGCCTCCAGGTAGAGCTAGGTATACGTAGTTTCCATTTTATTATAATATACGTAAGCTGCGCGTTACTTTGTATAATCGATTACATACGCGTCCTAACAAAAGCTATTATTTTTATTATGAACGTAAGTAGAGTGAGTAGTATTCAGTGAGTCCGTGAGTAGTATTTCATCCTCCTTGAGTCTTAAGTAGTTCAATTGGAGTCAAGCCTATACAGAAGCAGTGTTGATTGCGCAGCGAAGCGTACGGGAACGTTTTGCTTTAGCCCCTAAAAACAACCTCGCTCAGATCGTAAGTCGTTTTACCCAAACGTTGACATAGCGCAAACAAAGCTGGTTAATCTATTGTTTTTCCTTTAGTAACTAGATATATTCTTCACTTTAATAAACGATCGTACGAATGTAGCTTCAAAACAAACAAGCGTGGCACGATATGTTATCAAAAGTTTTGTAATTAGCAACAGCTAATATTACGTAATAGAAAAGATAAGATATTAGTTTCGTACTTACACATTGGGAGACTAATATTGTTTCAAAAGTTGGTAGAACCAATACTATTGACCGGGGTACAACCACATGTATGGTACATATGTATGGTGTAACTAATTTCTAGCCTTAAACAGTTTATATGTTCCAATGAAACCATAGTCTTGCAGGTGGACATACCCGTAAATCAAAAGAACCATATTTTGTAATTGAGTTGGTATAGATTGTTCTACGTGAAGACTTTTCAAATTATGTTTGGAGTTTACTCCTTAAGAATAGATTTTCATATAAGGCGCCCGGTATGAGAAAATATGAGGAGTAAAATCTAGTGATCGAATGACCTCCTTACGTTTTAGTGCGCAACCTGTTTCGAACACCTTTCCCTTTCTTCTACCGCATAGATGGCGTTGTTTACAACAATTGAAAATTATTTAAATTTAATTTTATTGCGCCTGTTTAGACAATCGTACTTAAAGAGTAAACTCCAGTCGTGCGTCGGAGCTGACATACGTTTTTTCTTCATTATATTTTCTTATACAAAGATTTTGATCAGTTAAATAATAGGTATACTAATATTCTGCATACTGGCGTATTTATTAAATAAATTAAATAAATATTATTAGTTTTAATATATACATAAAAACATTTAACCTTTGGGAAGTCGGTTAAAATGCCATAACTTCTATCATAAACTTATTGGTTATAAATATACACTTTTACCAATTTATTAACAAATAATATTTCCTCCGATAAAACGTATTACAATAAAAATACAGTTTTAAAATTTTATCTACAATTCACATGAAACTAAATAAATAGAACGAGGTCAATACCGATAAAATGTGCAATAATGTCAATTGTTTTTGAACGCATTATCTTAATATAGTGATATTTATAATAAGTTTTATTTATAGTTGTTTTAAGAGTATAAAAAACGTGAGTCTGAAACTTCAGAATGTAGTCCTAGTACAAATGCTTTAAAGACAAAATATTTTAATAACATAATTAATGAAAACGTATGTACCTACACTAGATTTAATATGAACTTTTAGAATCTTTAATAACACCGATTAATATAACGTGTATAATAAGCACATATCATAAGAACGTTTTAATACAATAGAACCATGCGTACAAGTTAAGGAGAAACCATGTTTAGCTATAAGAAGCACAGACCAACTCCAGAACAGGTAGAATAGAATAGAATAGAATACTCTTTATTGCACTCTATTATAATAAACAAAAATAACAATAACATAAAAAGTGGAAACGTCGCATACAATAGGCGGTCTTATCGCTAAGCAGCGATCTCTTCCAGACAACCTATGCGTGGAATAGGAAAGAGGAAACAGGGATAAAAAAGTGGGAAGTGTGTGTGAAGATAGAGAGGGGAAATTCAGGTAAACCGATGAATAAAAAAACAGTGGTAAACCATTGGCTTAGCATCGTCTGGAGTGGTGATGATTAAGGAAGACCTATGTCCATGGTACGTACAGGATTATGACTTTGATGACCACTGCTTCCACATAAGTGCTGCTTATCTGAAAGGCTAAAGGGTATTATGTGCAATAAAATGTAACAACAATTAGTACTGTATTTGTACTTATTAGTAGGTATTTTAACTTGGATCTTAGAGTTTACAGTACATCTGTCGCTTTTATCTAAAGCGCCGTACTCACACACACTTAAACACCCTAGATATGGTGGAGGTTGATTATGCAGAGCCATAAGATTGAATAATCCCCTGTGGCGTATACGCTCCTCGAGTCGATTACGCCAGCACCTCAGAGCGCGCCATTTGGCTCTCCTCCGAAGCGCTTCGACCGTCTCTGCGTCGAAGGGTTCAGTCCCCTGACGGAGAACGCGGATCTTATGGAAGACCTATGCATCCATATCCATATCCATAATCACCTATCTAACCTATCGTTAGCTTTTATCTGCTTAGCTTATTATTTAATAAATTTGGTTAGTAACATAGTAGTTATCAAAAATATTCATAACAGGTCCACATAGATAACAATTACGTCAATAAGAAAGTACATGTGATGATTAATTAAAGTAAAAATTGATGAAGTACCCGAATTACAATTATGTTTCAC
Organism: Cecropterus lyciades; assembly: GCA_002930495.1. Classification (NCBI taxonomy): domain Eukaryota; kingdom Metazoa; phylum Arthropoda; class Insecta; order Lepidoptera; family Hesperiidae; genus Cecropterus; species Cecropterus lyciades. The sequence continues at coordinate 225,163 of MOOZ01000264.1, forward strand.
CTATTTAATTTCGAATCCTACTTCATATGATGTTGTCATCCCATTATTGTCCCACTGCTGGGCAAGGTCTTCTCTCAGAATGGGAGAGTTTTTAAGAACATAGCCAACCGCGCTGGCCAAGTGCGGATTGATAGACTTCATTTTGAGAACTCTTTTTTTTTAGAGAACTCTCAGTTATGCAGGTTTCCTCACGATGTTTCTCATCACCATAAAGCAGTGATAATTAATTTATATTACGCACTAGTTTCATAAGAAAAATCGTGCCTGGGATACGAACCACGGACCCTTGATTGATAGGCCTAGTTTAATCCATTAGCCTATCGCTATTCATGTGATGTTATTTATATGAATTATTTATTATAGAGCATTGTACTTTATTTAATAAAACACATTTAAAGGCCATCATGTAGATATTTATGAATGATCTTGGACAATAGGCAATAAATCATTTGAAAACACGTGATTTTTACAATCTTAAATTGGATCATTCAGGAAATAAAGACAAGTCAGGAACGTGACGAAGTTCAACTTGACAAAATTGTGTTTTAACCATATTTGGACATTTCTCCGCGCTTACCTTCAATGGCTATGATAATTAACAAGATCAGAAGAATGTATACTTAAAAAAATTACCTAAATTTAAGTCATTCATGCGTGTACTTTGATTATACGATTTATTTTATGTAACTATTGATATTAGGCTAGTTTACATTATGTAATTTATCGAGTTAGTACTAATAAAAATAGAGAATGAATAATTAATGTATAAAAATAGAGAATAAATATATAATGTATTATAATTAATGATTAATTAATAAAAATACAAGGTAAATTAAAAGAAAAAAATAGAGAGTAAAATAAAAGGTAAAATTTAAAGAAAAACTGGTTTGCTTTATTACAATAGTAGTTAATTATACCAAATGAATTGAGTAGGCAGTACCTAATTGTATAATTACGTAGCAATTAATCATTTAATTAAATGTTATTCATTTCATAATACTATTTAGGTAATGCCTGAGTCTCTTAAAAATGTTTGCTATGGTTATATTATATATTAAACATTATAAAAGGTAAAATATGCATGTAAGTAGATATGTATTATCATACATACCTACAAATTTACCTATAAATTTACTAAACGTGAAGAAATAAAAATTATTATACGGATAGCAGAAACTATAATAAACATATATTGATTTAGAAATAGTCTGCTTATTATAAAAATTAAAATGAATTTACGCAAAAACTCAACATTTAATAAACTTTTACGAAAATATCGTTTCCATCTCACGTCATTCTATCGCTACAATTCGATGTCTTCTCAAGAAACCATCAGTGTACAATGTACTTAAAATGAACTTATCAGATAATGAAACTAGTTTGATAACTTGATAAGGCAAGTTTTATTACAGTCACTTATGCCTTGATCTTGACCTCGGAAGCGTTTGCACGCTTCACGCCCGTGATTCGCGACTAGTACTTTGCTATTGATATTGTATTCACATATTTACCGTGATACTTGATAATCGCAAAGTATGTTTTAGCCTATTACTAACAATGCTGAGCGCTGCTGTGTTTTGAAATTAAGGATGTGGTAATACAGACCTATTTATTCGAGGCGTTCCTACTTAGTCCTCCGACCGCATGCGTCACGGTCACGGTAAAAAGTATCCGATGTATTATGTATTAATTCAGGTCATAAACTATCTGTGTGCCAAATAAAATCAATAATTGTTGCATGATAGATTAACAAACATTCATCCACCCTCAATACTTCAAAACTCTTTGAGATGACAGAACCCTTCATTCTTTGACGCTAACGGCGGCACTACCACACTATTATTGCCTAATAACAGTGTTACACCTCAGAAGTATTCAGTAGAGGTTGTAACGCATCTGCTGTCGACCTTAGGTTTTATTCTTATTCTATCTGGGGTTGATTACAGTTGCAAATCAAACGAATATCGTTTGGCTTTTTCTTAAATTAAATCACAGATGAGTTGCTTCTCTCGAGGACTCAGATGATCGGCGCATCTGGAAGCTTATACAAAGGGGATAGTTTTTATAGTAATAGATGAAAACACATTTTTTTTTGTTAAATTGAATGCAAAAATTTAATGAATTAAATTCATTTTGATCGGAATCGTTAAAAAAAAGATGTGGTGTCGTGGGACACCAGGTAGGAACGAATTTCCTTCGGCTAATGTAGAATCGACACAATTTGCAAAAAAAATTGTGCTCAATTTTATGTAGGTTTTCTTGATTTTTCTCTTAAATTTTGTTGATTAGTTTTTATTTAAGTACAGGAAAGTATTTAGGAAATTTAATATTTTAGGAAATAATTAATTACATAAAATAAAAAAAAATCGTAATTCTAATTATCAACTAAAATAACAAAATATGTCTCTTTATTTTTATTTGACAACATAAAATTACATAGAAATAGAAATAATTACAAAAAAAGTTTATTATTATTATAATTTAATTTAATTTATTCATTAAACTTATATCTAACATTACAGGAACCCAATGAGTTAGTTAAGTTCTAATAAGTAATTCTCATTAATCAGTCTCGTCATTAAATCCTGGAGTGGTAATAGAGAAGGGATGGGAGAACGAAAAGAAAGAGGGAGAAAAAGAAAGGTATTATACACTACTCGGTTGTGTATACGACTGTCGCGCCTGCGCACGTCTCATTTAACGGTTTTATTCCACGGACTTTTTCTTACGGTTTTACTATCACATTTTTTCCAGTTCGGTCGCGCAGCAAAATCGCTATCTCCTCCAAGCCTACCGTAAGGAACTTCGTTCCAAAAATAAAGTATCATGAACGAAACTAAATCTTAAAAAAATAATTGTGAATTATTTATCATTTAGTCGTTAAAGTTCTAGAGTTGCGCCAAATATTCGTTTAATATTCGGTATATTTGGCATTTTTTCACTATTTGTATTCGGCCGAATTATTCGATTTTGTTGCCGAATATATCCGGTTTAAGTATTTCTATTTTCTTAGCTACACGACACGGTACATAATTAAAAGACAAAACTTCTGATGTAATATTTAAGATATATTATTAGTCAAAGGAATTCTCTGAAGAATGTGTTGAATAACTTAATTAATGAAAACTTAAATGAAAGTTAATTGCTTAACTTTAAATCTAAATTTTTATACCTCGAGTCAACATATAAATATTTATTTCATAACCTATATAGATGTAGACATAACCTATATAGTTAATATAGTCAACATTTATTTCAAGCCATAAATCATTTTGCATTTACTTTTGAACTTCAATATAATATTTTAAATCCACAAATCAAAGATTTATTAATTAAACTATAGTCAATGTTTATTGAAACCTTATATCAACATTTATTTTTTTAACACACAATCGATTTTTTTAAAACGTCAATCAAATACACGTTTCTTATAAAACTTACATATATTAACATTTATTTTTAAAACTCAAATCAACATTTTAATGAGCACACCGAATAATTCCGCCGAATATCCGGTTCAGTAAAACAGGTAAAACCGAATAGTATTCGGTTATTCGGTGAAACCACTATTCGGCGCATCTCTAATAAAAATCAATAAATAATTTAAATAGTTTTTAGACCTAATTTATTTTTTCCGAATTTTTATTCAAACATACACTAACAATCTGTTGTATTTTTTCCAATACATAATATCATTGCTTATCGAAAAGAGACATGCAAGTACATCGTTCATACTATTATCTTATAGTAAAAAAGTAATTAAGCAACTACTAACATTTGAATAAAATGCTTTCGTCTACATAAGTGCAATAAGTAAGTATATGATTATAATTGTTAATCCAAAGTAATCTTTTTATTGACGATAAACATAATTACCTAATTACCGATGTCACTTAAATTTTCTAATAAGGTCCAGTATCAACCTAATTTATTATTAATAGATATTCATTTTTAACTTCGTTTTGTCAAGACATTGTCCAAAAATTATAGTGCTGAATTCTGTAGTTCCTACACAACATTGTCAGATAAAATAAAAGATTTAGGCAGTGCATCTCAAATATTTTTTTAATGCCAGGATTATTTCAATAACGGTAGTATTTCTGCAATACGTGAACGAAATCATTCACTATAATTTACAAACCAGCTCGATCAACAAGTTAAGTTATTAATACGGGAAGTCATAGCAAATTGGTCATTTCGTTGCCGTTGCGAAACGATCTCCCTTCGAACTTTTACTCGAATATATTATGGAGGGGAGTATGCAGTGTTTTGGGTCACGCACACGCTCGGGTGTTCGCTGAGCCACACTGTCGGCAGTACTCGGCTCAGTGTTCCCAAACTGTAGCCAGGCAATTATCGTACGACAGCCGTAAAATTATCGTAGTTTGGGTCAAAATTATCGTACAACAATACTACGTCGGAACGTCCAAATTTTTGAAGACTTTTTTTTTAATTTCATGAGCAACACAAAATGTCATCTCAAAATCGTCTTCTCAAAATATTTGATGACCAAAAAAAACTTAACCGCAAAATATTTTACGCCCAAAACAAAAATGTAATCTTTCTTCGTAATGAAAATTACGGTACGATTATAGTGTACTATCGTACATCGTACGTTACTATGAAATTATCGCATATGTACAATAATTATCGTACGATTGGGAACATTGCGTCGGCTGCGGCATCGCCCGATGCCTACGTGACGTCGCCCGCGTGGCACGGGCGGACCAGAGGGGGGCGCCGGCCGGTTTGTTGAGTCGTGTTGCGTGCACAACGCGTGTTAAATTGCAAGCATCGACAATATTTTTTTATGATAATTGTATCAAATAAACATGAAAAGAGCTACGTATGACTGGAAATTAACTTATATTATTTAAGTACAAGATTGGTAAAAGAAGTATGATAGGGAAACATTTGAATAGGGAAATGAGAATCACGTGTACTTTAAATTACAGGTAGATAGAAATGGTTGAAAATGTCCAGAAGAGTGCTATTAATAATCGAAATTATTCGTAAATATTATTTAGAAAATTAAAAATAAATACATTTGTTTTACAGTAATTTACATTAATAAAATATCAGAATAAGCTGTAAATTTAATTCAAATATAAATAGAAAAAAAATCATGCAATTCTATCACACTGGCTTCTTGAGCTTATATAATAATGATTACATACAATCAAGTATGCGCAAAATTAAAAAATGTTGATACAGCAACATCAGTCATTTTCATAATAAAGATATCACTCACATGTCTTTTTATTATATATTTCAACAAATTCAATAAACAGGGTCAACAAATAAATGATAACGTTATCGACATCGATAAAAAGAATGTAAACATTACAAACGGGACTAGTGCTTATTTTGAGTCAACCGCTGGAACCGTGGAACTGGTAGAGGCAAACACAACAAAGAATCAGTCGGTCACACGTACTCGTTGCGATCAGACGTTTCATTCGTTGTGCTTTGTTTCTATAACTGAATTAATTTGAATACAAAATTGTTATCAACCTAAATAACTTTGCTAGAAATTATTGTTCAGATTTAAATATTTTTAAAGACCTCGAAGATGTATTCCACGAGGAAGAGCTTGGACAAGATTCTGCAAATCTACAAAAATGAAATTCGCCGGCAAATCAGTAAGACGACCAGCGTTACCAACTCGGACGCGATGGTGCCCAAGCTTGATCAACCAACACGCAAATCCCCGCAAAATGACGAAACGGGACTCCCAAAGAAGTTGCTGAAGTTGCAGAAATATCACAGGTCAGTGCACTCTCATACACCGTCTCTCAAAGTTTGCGTAACACTGGAAGCCATGCGAACTACCATAGAGATATTTCATCACACATTACTGAATAATGTGATTGCTGGTAATAAGTAGCTATTGGTTCTCTCTATTTTAAACGTTATATTTCTAAGCTGAAATATCTTAGAAGCTATTAAATATTGTTTCATACATAATTAATGTTCCTCAAACTCATTTCCTCATAAATTTAATATTCCTCGCTAATGCAGTTTCTTTGTTCATGGTCGATACACTGTTTTAATAATATTTCATTTAAAAATATCAGAAGGTGTAGTATCGTAATTTTTATCAAGACATGTAGGATATTGATTATATATTTCATGACCTAATTCTTACAATTTTAAAGCCTACATATTTAGCAGGATCAAATTAATTGATAATATAAGTCGATGATAATACATTGCGTGATGTGGGAGATACACTTATAAAATACGTAAAAGGCATAACTTAGTCCTTAGGAGTAGCAAAGCATGCCTTGCCGACTTCGGTCATGTCTAAGTCTACGAACGAAGATTATATCTAAGGTTGATTATAGATCTACATAGTTGGCAATTACAATCAGGTGGACTACATGCTCGTTTGCTACTTCTATAAATTGACTGAGACGTATTGCAATGTGAATTTCATTGTCTAGATTCCTGTCGACCCTCACTCCGCAGCAAATGCCACTGGCGACCCGAGGACTGGCCGTGTCCAAGGACCAGTCCCGGGAGTTCATGGCTTGCTTCCCGGACATCGTGAGGGACCTCACTGAAACTGGCAAGCATATTGACGTGCCCGACGCCAGCAAGTGGTTGGCTAAGGTACGTTCTATATTTTTGTCAGTTCATAGACAGAATCATATAGAACTGTTCGCTTTCGCGTTCAATCATATAATTTGTAAAGCCTGCAATATGTAGTTGTACGGTAAGTAATGAAAGGATTTATTTTGCAAAGTAACTGTGCTCGCATTTTGATAGTCTACCCGGCGTGGCCGTACTTCTATGATAATATTTTAGTATCTATAATAATTGTATATATATTAAAAACACATGTTAAATTGGAAATGTGGGATAGTATAATATGAGTTAAGTTATTAAAATTTATACACTGGTTTTGCTAGTGTTTGTTCAAATTTTTATGAAATATGATTCGCAAAATTATTCAACAAATATTTATAAACCAGTTAATAAGACTGATGATAAGCACATTCAAGTAATATATTACATAGTGGAGGACTAGAGAACCTGTTACATTTGCGACGCTTAGTAGAAACGTCATAGGCAAATGCTATTTATACCTTAACGGTCCTTGCACTGTTAATTCTGCGTTTGCTTTTGCCAGCGATCATAAAAACACAATAGTCAGAAGTTGATGATTAGAAATAGCTCACTTTATTGAAATTTATTGTTACTAACATTAAGTCCAGTCAAGTTAATTAATTGTTTGAAGTTGACATGGTACCTTGAAATTACAAAAAGGTGTTTGACGACTAAATTTAATTAAAAAATTATACAATTGGAAATTTACATTAAAAACGCGTCACATAATACCATAATAATTCGTGTAGCTTTTTGCTTCGAAATAAACGTGCAAATCGATACATAGGTACCTACTTCAAATACATATGTGCCATTTAATGACATCATCGTGACTCGGAATGATACCTCATATGAATAAATCAAAATTGTTAACAATGCTAATGCTTGTTTATACAGTCTTATATTGTCATTTTTCAATATTTGAGATATTCAACGGATCTCAAACAATTATAATATATAATCTTGACAATAATTATGAATTATATTTAAACACTTGATTCAACATATAAGTACCACTCGTATTGTTTAAAATTATCAGTTATTAAAGCTGATTATACATTTCTGTAAACAATAAGAACGTCATACAAAGAAGATCAACTTTGGGAACTTCAAACACCATTGTAAAAAAGAACATATTTTTTTCATTGTCCTAACAAATTTGATGATCCATTCCTTTGTCTTGTTAACTGATCAAAGTTTTTGTTGCTGCAGCTTCTTCAATACAATGTACCGAATGGAAAAAAGAACCGCGGACTCGCTACAGTACTGGCCTACAAGATGTTGGAGAAACCACATAATCTAACACAGGAAAACATTCACTTGGCCAACATAATGGGATGGTACACGGAAATGGTAAGTTATTTAATGGAAATTCGATCTTCATTTATAAATTATTTCTCTCCTCGTCAATAATACTCAACAGCATATTTTAGATTCCACCTCATACATACATTTTGCATACATTTTAAATATAGCTGTTCCATAAGTTTTTGTATCAACAAGAAAAGCAACGACTAAAATTGAAAGTACGGTTGTACTCACATTTTTTTTAAGTTTTATGTTTTTATTTTACTCTTACAATTACCTAGCTGTCACGTCACGTACTCATTGAATCAAAAACATTTTAATGTATAATATACAAAAGTTAATTTAATATAATTTTTGTATATTCAAAATGATCAATTTTAATTACCAAGTTACATTGCTATGATCTCAACTAAGCATTCACGTGTTTGACATGTGAATCAACCTGATTTCTAATTTGATAAAGACGTAAAAAATAATAGCGTCCATAAGACGACAACAGTATGTAAATCAAACTACGTCGAATAATAACTAGTCTACATATGTAGCAAAAAGACCACTCTACTTAAACGAGTTTTTTGCTCTTCCACTATTTTAAATAAGTATCTAATAATTTTACTTCGCGTCAAATTTGAGAATCACGTGTTAAATACATCGAAAGCGTATCAAATTACCTACTTGTCATACGGAAGACATTTTGACATTATTATTACTATAAAGTAAATCGTTATTTTACTATAGTTGCTACAAAACCACAAGATTCTAAAAAAGTTTTTTAGAACGGAGTTAACTACAATTCTTGAAGACTGTTTTTATACACCAAAATAGTTATAAGCACGTAGTTAGCTGTTAACAAACCTGTAACAATGTATGCCTGTCGTACATTTACTACTTAAAAGTTTAACTATAAATATGCATTTATTGCTTTTAAAGTACTACCTAATACTACTCACTAATTCGTATAGAAAATAAAATACAAGTTTTTCAAAAGAATAATGTAAAATACTAATGTTTTATGAGACCCATTATAGTTATTCACCGTCAATGCACATACAAAACCCATTCATATCAACATAATAGTCTCGGGTTTACCTGATTTCATTCAAAATTTTGAAGGTAGCAAATTGAATTGAAAGCAGCAGGTAGATGGGTGTTTTTTCCACCTAATTTAATACCTTTTGTGTTGAGTATAATACAAATAAATTATAATTTTAAAAGTAACTTAATTATTTTGGATGATTTATAAAATGAAACTAACTGGCATAACTTCAAAGGGTCACTGCAGATATTTGATAACAAACCTAAATAAGACAGGATTATTTCTGGATCTTATTCTGAACAAGCAAAGATTTTGTTACAAGTAACGGTACAAAGATATACCGTACTCTTCAACCTAGATTATAGAATAACACATTCACAAATAGAATGGATAAATCATAAATGGTTAAAACCTATTTATTTTTGATAATATAATATCTAAATATCTTTCTACCTACTTACACAAAGCAGTCATCTGTATATTTTCTTCTTTTACAGTAAATACCGTATATAACTGCATAGAACAAAAAAATCCTACCAATATGAGCTTTATAATTTGCGACTAAAACGACAAACGTGTTATGTAAAATGTTATTTTGATATCAGTACAGGATACTACACATGATTAATTCAAAGTTTGAAACGTAATAAATTTGCGAGATGAATTGGTCATGATTTGCGAGATGAATTGGAGAGAATCGATGTTTACTATAAGGCTATTATTGTAATATAATATATTAATGTACCAATTTAAGTCATAAATTACTAATCGAATAAAAAAAGATATTATTTCCTCATTGAATATTATCGACGGAAGTGAAAATAAACAAACTACGTTGAAATCAATTCAAAATATTTTATTCAAATAGATTCGTCACAGAATAATTATTGAACTCAATAAACTACTAGCCATTCTCAAGGTGTTTCCTTATGGAGAAGAAGCGGCAAAATGCTCATCTTTTGGATTAATCTTCGTTCAAAATGAATAATATTAGTGTTAAAAGTCGTATTAAATTTTTTTGATCGACTAAAATAATTATTAGTTTTGATAATTGTCAGGATTTAATATAAAATTTCACGATCGTTATGTGACAGAGAACTAAAGGACTGATCTGAAACCTATTGATCAATGCGTGGAGTAGACCTACAATACTTAGTTTGACGGACCACGATACAAACTAACAGTTTTTCATTATTTTTTCTAGTTCCACACGCATCAGATGCTGTTGAACGATGTCATGGAAGGTACGGAGATGCGGCGTGGAGTTCCCTGCTGGTACAGGCGTCCTGAGGTCGGACTTGGAGGCATCAATGACGCTTCGTTCGTCCAAGCTGCCATGTACTCCACGCTCAAACGCCACTTCTTCGCCAAACCGTACTACAAGAACGTGTTGGAGATGTTCAATGAGGTAAATTTTCACAACGTTTCAACGAAGTTCAGCATTTAAGCGAATTGGCTTTGATCTGTTGTCCGTATGGGTAGTAGCCACCATCTTTTAGAAACTTAGTCCTGTTCCTACATGTAACATTGATGGATATTATATCACAAGTATAGGTAAAAAATTATCAAATATATCGTGCCAGGTCATAGAAAATGGTTCTACAAACTTCGAAAAAGTTTTTGTGCTTCAGTGGAAGGGTATTATTGCCGGTTCACTTTCATATGCGACAAAAATCTTAGTCCTCAGGAGTAGCAACGCATTTGCAATTGATTTTATATAGAACCCTTGTTCTGTATGAAGTTGGTTGAAGATGTCCATGGACAATAGTGACCACTTACCTTCAAGTGGTCAGCATGCTTGTTTACTGCTCCATTCTTATAAAAAAAACCTACTTTTATTACCATCACTTAAATGAAGCGAACATAATTTTACGATAAGCAAACAAGACACTTTTATAATACTAATGTAATATAGTAATAATTTGTAAATACTCAATGCAAAAAGGCGTGAATAATATAACTGCCACAAAACAAACGCATTGCATTGAGCACACAAATCAGATACGCATACATACAACGCGATTAGCATTTTAAGGTCACCACAAGAATAAACGTGACTAATTTACGTAAAACAACGACATTTACAGATGCTGCTCAAGTGTTCCATCGGACAATACTTGGAAAAGCTCCTGTCTAAAACCGACAAACCAGATCTAGCACAGTTCACAATGGAGAAGTATGAAGCTATCACGAAATATAAGACTGCGTACTACACATTCCAAATGCCAGTGAGTTTGGCCCTCCTCATGTCCGGAGTTGATGATCCGGAAACCCACAGACAGGCGAAGACAATTCTAATGGAAATGGGAGAGTTCTTCCAAATTCAGGTACTTTGTCAAATCTACACTAATATTATAAAGCTTAAGAGTTTATTTGTTTGTTTGTTTGAACGCGCTAATCTCAGGAACTACTGGTCCGATTTGAAAAATTCTTTCGGTGTTAGATAGCCCATTTATCGAGAAAGGCTATAGGCTATATGTATATCATCACACTAAGACCAGCAGGAGCGGAGCATCAATGAAGAATGTTTCAAAATCGGGGGTTTTTTTTTCTAATGAGAGCTTCCGCTGCATGCGCTGCGTAAACGGTTAAAGTTTCGTAAAAATTATGTATGACAGAATTGATCCCCTTTAAAAGTTCTAAAAGTCAGCGACAGCATATTTTATGTCTATCTTTTCAGGTAAACTCACTGTACCCTTTTATATGCTAACCAAATTTCGTCCAAAATAATGCATTATTTGCGAAGTTGTTATTATAAATATAATATTTATTCTTATCCAAATAAATACATAAATTAGTTTTCTTTGTAGTTTCTAATACGCGGGTGAATCCGTGGGGCGCAGCTAGTATATCATATTCATAATGTACTTATGCTGAATACTTTTATCGATTATCGAGTTGTGTAAAATAGAATTATTATTATATGCACGCTATGATTTTTATATCCTCGTGAATCATATTCACGCAAGATTTTATGGTTAAAACCAACAAAACTATGCGCCTTTCACTTGGCAATTAAACAGAAATAACGGTTTGATTCAAATATAGAGCCATAATTTAAAAAAATATATCACATCTCTAACATTTATCAAAACAGCTGTTTTTCTCTACGAATTCGCATCATTCTAGTTCATGTAACGAAATGGAATATTATCACTTCTTACAGGATGACTTCCTGGATTGCTTTGGAAATCCGGCTGCAACCGGCAAAAATGGAACTGATATTCAAGATGGAAAATGCACATGGTTAGCTGTTGTTGCCTTACAAAGGGTAACACCCGCTCAGAGGCAAATTATGGAACAGCATTACGGTAGTCACAAACCAGGTGATGCTGAGAGAATCAAGGATCTCTATGAAGAGCTACAGCTCCCCCACACTTACTCAGTATACGAAGAGGCCACGTACGATCTCCTTAGGACACAAATCCAACAAGTTACTCGGGGACTTCCACATGATTTGTTCTTCAAAATCCTGGATAACATCTTCAGGCGAAGCGTTTAAATACTAATATTTATATAGCATAACATAGATATACGAGACTTAGTTTTAGACTTTGGTAATTTTAAGAACGATACGTATCTAAAAATCTTATACTAATTCCATTATTTAAAATCTTGCAAAATTAATAATATCGTATATTAAATTTATAATATTCTTGCAAAATTAATGATGTCGTATAAGAATATAAGGGGATAGATATAAGTGTGTGGATTATTATTTATATAAATGAAATTGTCGATCTCAATTTAAGAAACTAATCTTTATAACAGAATTCTACAGATAATACTGTTAATAAACTATCTACTTATATATAAGTGTAAAATACCTCCACTATTACTTTCCATTTTAATAAAAGTTATAATTTCAACTTTCTAAGAATTGTTTTGAAAGTGGCTTGTTTTGTATATAAATATGCTTACGTTTTTAATCGCAGTATGTTCAATAATATTTTTTCGTTGGACTAAAAATACAAAAATATGTTCCATATTCCTCTTGTGTTTTCATATACCAGTCTCCATTAAAGTAAATCACTATATTTGTATGCGCAAAACTCGAAAATTAAAAAAAAGTATTTATAAATTTATTTTTTTAGTTTTTTTCATCTCTTTAATTCTTGGTGAAGTTGAACAACGTGGAGTAGAGGGTTCAATAGAACTCTCCAAACATATAGCTTAAGCTAATTTCAGCACTTCTCCCAATGAACAGAGAGCGCTTAGCTCACGAGCTCACTGAGAACGGGAGCTCGAAAACTGATAGCCATGTGAGCCGACAACGACATCTTATGTCGTATCTACGTATGACTTATCGTACACTTTATCCAGCAATACATTTAAATATGATTTCAAACTAATATTGCGGAATTGATACATTATCACGATGACTATGATCCAAGCAACAGAGTCAAAATATCTGCAACAGAGAAAGTAAAACCACGTTAGTGATTAGGTAATAAAATCCACTTAAAGCCCGCCATTCTCGATCGACGTTGTTTTTTTATAAAAATATACATCTCGATTTCGCCTGATAGTAACTCATCACTGCCTACCATTGACTTTTGTTACTACTCAATATACAACAAGGTTTTTATGTGAAGTAGATCAGGCGTTACTACATACTACTGAGGACAAAATCGCCTTATGTATCATCCACCGAAACACGAACTCCACGCTAGTAATAGACATGGAAGTACATTCCTAGTTGTACCATTAAAATTAAATGTCCTACCAACTTTGCACTCGATAGGGATTATAGACCGGGGCCGAAGCCTATAAAAATGGTAAAAAATGAAAAAAAATTACAGTAGGATGAAACCCATTAGAAAAGGAGGGGAATATGATCAAAATGAAAGGAAA
>MOOZ01000264.1:256844-267292 GCA_002930495.1 Cecropterus lyciades
AAAAAAAAAAAAAAAAAAAAAAAAAAACATCATATCAACTCGTATTTGATGTGACGTATACTCTAAAAAATACTTACAAATGTAGGTATAAATAAACAAAACAATACCATATGTAGTTTAAAAAATTTAAAATAATTTCATACCTCTAAGTTTTGGGACTAAATGCCTATCTAGCTAAAATAAAAGAGGGAGATTGCATAATCGTTACGTTCACAGGCTTATTAATTTAAATCTAGTAAATAAATATAGTCAATCGAATAAAGGATCTGATTTAGCTTAGCGGTACCCCTCCGCCGCGACGTTGTAGCACATTTTTTACGAGCAAATGTTATATTTTTATAATTAAAATATAGGTGTAACTCGCTCGAATTTGATGGCTCATGTATAGATATTATTTTTTAGTTTTATATGTTTGCTCACATATCTTTATAGCGTTGGAGGTTTTTTAAATTTTAATTTAATTTTATGGTACAAAAAATATAACCACGTCCGTGTAAATATAATTAAGTATTTAAAAAAGAGTAATAAACGAATGACGAATTGTTGAAATAAATTATATTTTTTTGTTAAGAAATTTATTTTCATGATTTCATGATTTTTATTTTTCTTTTCTGTTTGTCTGTGCGTTTGTCTTAGGAACGGCTGATTCGATTTGAATTCGATTTTACTGATGTATTGTAGTAGCTTCACTTAACATTTAGTGTTTGTTTCATATGAATCGGTTCATAAATAAAAAAAATATGTCAACTTGATTATAACATATATTTATTCTTTGTTCGATATAAATGTTAATGAGTAACTGTATAGAATCGGTCGAAACTAAATATATTATGGTGTTCAATTTTTGAGAATGTCAATAGATATTATAATCTTTTTACGACAGTAAAATGATTTGATTTTTTGAATGATTTTTTAACGTCGTAAAAAGATTATGACATTCTCAAAAATTAAGAATTACCAATATGATCAATCTTATTAATTAGGGTTCGGCTTAGGCTGGACTATTTAGGACGCGTGTATGTAACGCGCACCGAATTCTATCGGTATTCTTTTTAAAGTATATTTTGTTTCGTTAGTTTATAGGTTTGTTTTTATCACCTTGATGTAGCAAACGAGCATGCATACCTGATGGTAAGTTAAGTGGTTACTGCCGCCTATAGCAACTTCATATCACTAAAGAACTTGTCACAAGTTACAAGTTAAATTATTATTTTATTGAATTATTTTTACACATTGTAGACAGAGAAACATATTTATATGACGTCCCCAATATCAGGTGCAGAGTTGAGAGATTACCAGATTGTAAATTTTATACATCTTGTATACATCTATATCTAAACATATAATAAAACTCTAGAAGACTTCGATTCTGTACATTGAATAAAAACTAAAAAAAAAATAACCCTGAGGGTCTTCAACCAAGTAACACAAGCCAAAAAAAAACATTTTGAAAATTTTGTCTGTCTGTTGTTCTGCTTTAATGTTGAAAATACTGCACGGATTTTGATGAAACTTTTTTTGTTGTATAGTTATTAGTCCTCGGCAACATATAGACTATAATTGATTTGATTTTTTAATGTCACGTGTCTGCATGTGGTTTTAAAAACAACTTGACAGGCACTAGCATTGTTTTATTAATGTCTTCTTGCCATAGAGTAACTTGAATATCGGGTATAGAGTCTAAAGCCAGCGTCATTTACTACTTACCTGTTAAAGTACAATATTACACATCTATAAAACATTGGAGCATATATAACTTGGTATGTATAGCTTGGGTATAGTATTCATGCGTTACTATTTCAAAATATGACATAAAAAAATTCAAAGCCTTTTGTGAATACACGCTAGGTACGGCTTTATCGTTTCAAAATAAAAATATTCAAACAATTTAATTATTTGTTATTTCTTCCTTTATTATTAATTAATATATAATTACATATATTAAAGCGAAAGGATTCTCAATCACTCACGCATTGAATAAACATCGCACAGCCTCAACCGATGAAGATAAAAACATGTGATATTGACAAGAAATTCCTAGTATACCGTAGACGCCAGCTAAGAACGGATAATAGGGGATGAAAATTTGTATGAAAGTCTGACAATTATGATACAATCTTAATGATACTTTAGTATTTAGCTTTGTACTTTGATATTATAGAATACACCTATCATTGATTTTAGAAAATCAAACCTTAAGAGGGTGAAATCCCTAGTTTAGTATGGAACTTTTTGATGCAAGTACAATGAAACATAGTATATGCCTTTGTGGTTCGATATAATGAAACTTTTTTGTTCGATATTATGAATTTTTTTTTGTATTACGAAACATCTTTTTCTCCGTTTTAGGAAAATCAACCCCTAAGGGGATAAATTAGGGGTTGTAAGTACCTACATCTGGGAACTAGTCCATTTTAATTCAATAAAATGAAACTTAGTATTTAGCTTTGTAGTTCGAAATAATGCAACATATATTTCATGGTTTTAGGAAAATCAATCTCTAAGAGGGTGCACTAAGGGTTGCAAGTTTGTATTAAGTCTGCAATTATTAATGCAAGCAGAATGAAACTTAGTATTTAGTTTTTTGTTTAAGTAAAAAGGAAAACTACATGAACGTTATTATAAATGAAATGATAAAATTTCAAAGCTTTTTGTGAATACAGGCAACCTACGGCTTTATTGTTTCAAGAAGATAAAAACGTTTCAATCTCAATCAATTTAATAATTAATGTTTTCTTCTTTTAATCTGATGTGTCGTCAACACAGTATTGTCCCCTAACGGATCTTCTCTCAGAATGATATAGTTTTATAGCATAGTTCAGAGCGCTGGCCAATTACGAATTTGTAGACTTTACACACATTTGAATACGATGTTATCCTTCCCCATAAAGAAGTGATTATTAATTACTCGCCTGTATGAGAGGGAGTGCTTAAATCTTAATGCTATCATTGCTCGTACTATCTATCCTGACAGTATATGAATATTTTTTTGGCGAAACAAGGACTAAGAAACGATTTGAGGGGAACTTCACCATGAACAAGTTAATAAGAGGTTTCAAGGGTTTTAGTCGCAGAAAAAATCTGCGGAGCGGGAGAAAATAACCACAAATCATATTCCTATCAGCAGGCGGAAAATAGTGCGTTGAATAAAGATAAATACCCCTCCTCCTTTACGGTAGACCATGTCCTCCTCCAATTTCTATAAACAAAGGCAGTGGGTAAAGGGGTTCTCATCGCCTTGTTTTTAAAGGCTTCAAAAACGCGCGCATATTGTTTCCGTAAGTAATTCTAAAAAATAATTTACACAAGAACTCCAGCTCCAACTCAGAGGAACCTCAAAAAGCGTCTTTGTGAGTTCTACTGCACAATGCAAAAGCATGCCCATGGCCTTGCCACTTAAATTCGTTATTAAAAATCAACAGTTTTGAAGAAGGAATTTTGAACTTTGGTTAGATTTAAACATTAATATTTATTTTGGAAATTTACTTTTCTTTAATGTAAAATAGGGGTCGAAACATTCTATAGGCAGCGTCTTTCTGTGTAGAACTAACTGCGGTCACCAACACTCATGTGGACGCGGTGACTAATGACAATACCTCAGTCTTACAGGGAGGCCTATGACCAGCAGCATGTCCCAGCAGTAGATATCAAAAATCTCTGGATGGATTAATTATGTAATAGTGTATGCGAACGAAGTCGCGAGTGCTACTAGTTAAAAATAATTATCAAAATGAAGTCTGATCGTTCGTTGATTGAGGTCAATGTACATGCACCTACATAAAACTACTAGTACCTGCATAAGGTTCAGTGTTAAATTGAATGATACAAAGTTAAGTCGTGCCAAGTTAATATTTGTCAAGTGAAAATCAATTAGCGAGACCATCACTATAATGTTGAGATACATTAACACAGCGGCCAGAAACGTTGGCGTATTATGTAAAAAGAATTTAATCGTGGCTCAAAGGTAACAAGTTACAAAATTTATTTTGCTCTCAAGTATCTCTATAGAATCCTGTTTTGAGTTTGCATAATATCCACTTCAACAACATGGTGTAAAATAACTTATTTAGTAATGATGTTAAATTTCATTTTTATTAGGCCTCCCTTTTTGAGATTGATAATTAAGAAAATGCATGTTGAGTCCCTAATATAATATATAATATAACTAGCAGACCCATGCCCACTTCGTGGACAATTAGTAAATTTGGTGTGTTTCTGAGTACTAAATGTTACGGTTTATTACCCAACTGCCAAAAGGAGGGTTATGTTTTCATCACGTATGTATGTACATATGTACCTATTTGCATGCCAATTTGACGAAATCTTGGTGTAATTAGCCTTTGTTTGGTCAGTAGTTAAAGTGTATATTAAAATTATTATGATTTATTATGTTTATTTTAATTCTTCAATACTTCTTTATATAAATAGTGGATGTAGTGTTAGTATTTGGCAGCAAAATGTATAGTTTTTATGCATATCCAACCCGAGATAAACCAGCATATAATATATCTGATTACGGGAAAAACCAATGCCTCCTCTTGTACCGTACCATTATCTATAAAAACGGCAAAAAAATCACGTTTGTTGTAACGGAGCCCCCCTTAAATATTTATTTCATTTTGATTTCATTATTTATTTTTAAAATGAATATAGAACTAAATATACCGTGAATATTTCAAGTGTCTACCTTTTGCCGTTATTAATATCGAGCAAAAAATCACATTTGTTGTATGGGTGCCCCCTTAAATATTTATTCGTTACAAACAAAGATACAAATCTATGTTATAAATTATGGAAATGAAATTAATTCTGAAATTACGCATAAAATACCTTACCGTAATTTAATGAAGTTGGTATGTCCTAACCAATTAAAAACGGTTGTACAAGATTGAAATACTTGTTAGTGCCTTAATTTCGTAAAACACGTAATGTTTATTTCACTCAAATTCTTTGAATTAAAATTATTTACATGAAACTTTAGTTGCAAATTTTTATCATTAAAAAGTGTATTGATTTCGAAACCTTGTAGTCACGTACTTTGTGTTTTTAAAATATAGGTTTTATTTTTATAAAAACGAGCTTACCCAAAATCCTGTTAAGTATAAATTCAAAAATCACCACCAGCATCCATCTGGGAGAGCACGGATATCGAGAAACGTACATAAAATAAGGCAATATTTTAATATGTGTTTTTCGGAATACTTAAAATTATTGTTAGTTTTGTCTGTTTTATCCGACGCAAATGGCTTTCTTTGAAGTCATTTCGTATTAAATTGGCTTCAAATCCTCAATTTTTAATAGCAAAAGTACCCATTGTGACTCGGCGGCACCGCCTATTCCAGTATCACAATAGCACATAGTTGTGTCTATGCATCACTACAACTCCGATCTTTGCGATAGCGGTATGTGGCCCACCCGATCACACTCGTTACGTTGCGATCCCATTATAACAAGTGTTGGATTTGGATTCGCGAGAATAATTTGTTACATACAGACGCTCGTTCCCCTTTCCATCACAGGATCACTTTTGATTGAACCTTCGCCGACTTCACCACTACTGCAATCTAGTGATATAGTGCTAGATGAATACCATCTGGCGAAGGAGCTACATCTTCTTAGGCTATAGATGGAACAATGAAGACCATAGAAATCACTAAAACCCAAGAATTATTTGTGTCAGCTCCATCTGATACGTTTGATTCATTTAAAAAGGGAATAACAACAGAGGACCTACACCATTTATTAACACGAACGAATACAAGGATACCAATAGAATAAGCGTTTTATCAGCTGTAACATCTGTTTAGAAACATATGAAGTGACATGAGTGATACTACACAGACTCGACTTCGTTTACGCTTTCATTGAAGACCTTTTTGTAACCAGTCCGAACAAAATAACGCACGAAAAACATTTACATGTCATACTCCGGAGCCTTGAAGACCACGGTATCACCATCGACCCTTTCAAATGCGTTTTAGACAAAACCGCCTGAAGAAAAAGTCATAGTGAAACGTAGCTTCCTGCTTCACTAAACCGCAATGTATGTAAGAGCTTAGGCGCTTTCTCAAAATGCTTAATTTGGAAAGGGAACACATACCCAAAGATGCAGAAATTTAAGTTCTACTTCACCTTCACGATTGCAACAAGAAGAATAAAATCATCATTCAATGGACTGAAGACGCAATAAACCTGTTCAATAAACTCTTCATATGATGCTACGCTCGTTATCTTCAGAGATTCTTCGGACCAAGCAGCAAGAGCTGTACTTCAACAATTGATCAATAATCCATAAAAACCACTTGGTTATTTCTCAAAGAAGGTATCAAACGCTCATCGCAACTAAAGTACTACTCGCTATCTACATGGCAATCAGGCATTACAACAACATTAGTCTACGAAAATTTGATTATTAGTATTTCGGTTCACCAGAATTTATGACAATTGTCCAAGACATACTACACGTTATGGGTACACAGAAGACGTACACTACCAAACCATCTTCAAACAAGCGGAATCATAGAACGTTGGCATCGGGCATTGAAAACAGCACTGATCACTCGTCTATCGCAACATAACGTATATCGACATGCATACAGCAAACCAGACGTAAGCGCCGCCAAACTTACCGACAGTTTCAAAATGCGACTACCATGCGATTTCCTCTATTTGTATAGAGGCAAAGAGCTGCAAATGAACAGGATATCGATTTTGAATATGTCAGCCGTCTACGTACATCAATTAACTACATTATCCCAATACTGCAGATCATAGAAACAGCCGATCTATTTCTGTTCACAAAGGAAAATTGCGAACAAGTATTTATTCGCAACGACACCGTAAAGAAGCCGCTGCAGCCTAGGTACTTACAAAAAACCCTACAAAGTACTAAAAGGAAATAACCAAACATTTAGACTACTACTACCAGAAAGACGTTCTGCAGTTATATCAATCGACTGTTTGAAGATTACACCATTAATGAAGATACAGATCGTTTGGCGCCAGAACGTTCCGCCACACGGGAGACGCATTTTATTATAGTCTTTGCCTGACCACAAATCATTACATCGTACACCGGGTGACGACAATCATTACGTAAATTGGACCAGACTTGTCCAAAAAGAAGCGCACAAATGAAAAAACAATGTATAACGATGTTTTATTTCAACTAAAGAAGATTAAGTATATAATATATTTTTACACATTATGTGTGAATTAAAACAAACAAAATTAAATATTCAACTATTTTTGTTAAAAATTATGTTATAATATTATTCTTATTTTTTATTTTTTTCATTTATTTGGGTTAACAAACAGTAAACAACAAAGATTACAATTAAACAACAATTATAAACGCTATATTATGTCGCTAACCAACACCGTTAACCACGGATTGCTACAAAAATAATCAAAAATGTTATTGAAAGTGGAGGAATACACTATAAAGAAGAGAATTTAATTGTTCATACAGACTACTCAACAGAAGTAGTGAGTGATACTTTTTTTTATATATGTTTTTTAAATAAGCCAGGACGAATATTTATCAAATCCAAATCTTTAAAGTTATCATTATAACTACGCATCATCTGATACATAGGTGAGCGTTTACCAGCATTAGTGCGACATTTAGTAATAGCAAAAAGTGGCTTTTTCTTACGCATATAGGTGCGATGAGGCACAGTATAATATAATTTATCATTAAGAGGTATGCAGTCGTATTTCCCATGATAAATGTCATATAAAAGAATCGATATAAGCTGAAGGTGTCTACTTTTAAGCGTTTGAATGTTATACTTTTTAAGAAGAGAAATATATGAGTGTTGACTATGGCCGATTTTATAATTCAAACGTCTTAAGTATTTCTTTTGTACTGATTCGAGCGCATCTATATACTTTTGATAAAATGGATTCCAAACAGATACTGCATATTCTAATTGAGATCAAACGAGACACTTGTAAATGTAAAGAAACGTAGACAATTGGGTAAACGCCAAACAGGTACGCATTACAAAACCATACATTTTAAAGGCCCTATTTATAATATTATCGATATGTGTATCAGCATAAATGCAGCTTGGAGTCTAGTGTCACACCAAGGTCTCTTATGATTTCGGTTGAATTTAAGTCTGTGCCGCAAAGTGTATATTTATAATTATTAATTACCTTTTTTTTTTGTAAACCTGATTACTTTGCACTTATTTAAGGCAAGGCTTAATTTGTTTTTTTGTCAATACATGGAAATACAGTTAAGATCTGATTGTATTTTAGCATGGTCGTCAGCACAATTAATAGTGTGATAAATTTTTAAATCGTCTGCATATAAAAGAAATTTACAATATTAAAAACAATTACTTATATCATTTATAAATATAATAAATAAGAAAGGTCCCAAAATGGACCCCTGTGGGACCCCAGATTTTACAGGAACGAAAGCCGATTCAAAACTATTATAAAATAAATCCATGCAAACGCCATTCTTCAATAATTGTGTTGTGAATAAACCAAATTAATAGCGATTTTGTGTACAAATGGTCATGGTCCCGCACTAAGATGGCGTAAACAACATGGACACCAAAACGATAATTACAACTGACCCACAAAGTCAAAAGAGAATGTATGTTGATCATATATATGTAAGATGACCGAACTTGAATCCTGCCCAATGTATAGTGACTGCTGGTTCGATTCATTTTTAAAATATCGAAATATTGTGAAATAAATGTTGTAAATAATTTGATGACGTGTTCTATTACAGGTTGGGAAGCAATACATCTTTTACCAATTTTAAGACTGAAAAAGAAATTTTGCATGATGCCTTACCTAAAATCATGAATACTATAGTTGCCAGTCCACAATTTACTGAAATACCCGAATTTTCTAACACACTAAAACAGGTAAAAAACTTTTAGGGGCGGAGGGGGAGGGGGTATAGTGAGTTTGCGGGGCATAGCGTTTATAGCGGATACACATAGTGCTAAGTCAGATGGATCAGTTTCATTAGTCGTCAATTAGCACATGATCTTCACAAGCGATGAACACCATATCGACACCCGTTTATCCTCAAAAAACAAAAAGTCTCAAAAGCAGTGTTTTCATAAAGAAACACGTAAAGTAAAATAGCGATTTTTTTCTCCAATCTAATTATATTTAGTGGTGGTTATTAACTAGTTTTAACCTTCTAGTATTCTTAATTAAAATCCAAGATAATCTATAAAAAAGTTAATATACTGGTAATTTGTGTTTTATTTTGAAAATACAGCAAGAGCATACTTCGGTACAAGTACAACAATGCTTTGAAAGGTTCCCGACTTTGCCTATTATTAAAAACAGGTTATTTGACTTTATAAAGAAGTTAAGTGGTTACCAGTTCAGTTCTGTAGATGTACGTATATAACACATCTACAACAGATGACTTAAATTCCCAAATGGGTGGCAATTAATTCATCAATTTCGGCCTCGACACTGAATACTGCCTACTGGCGCCAAATGCGTATACCTGCCACTGTAAAAAAGAACAAAAAAGAGGGTAGCTTAGCTTGAAATTTAAATCCATTATCAAAAATCTTTAGAAGGCTATGTAAATGAGGAAAACATATAATGTGGCTACTTGTGGTCAGTGTCTAAAATGTTCTCCGTGGGCACATTTTGCTTGTGCAGGAGAAGATGATAAAGATAACGAAGCTAGTCATTTATAATCACTGTGCGTTGACAACTAGTTTATTTTTAAATGTTTAAAATGTTAATTTACGAAGCCTCATATTAATAAGTAGAGCAAATCTCTACTTATACCAGGGTTTTGCAGTTTCTTCATTATTTTATAAACAGTTCTGATCGACAAAGATGATGGTATAAAGATAATGGTAGAATTTTAGTGTCTCGAAATTTATGCCAAATGTTGTCCTAAAATATTATATGATCAATAATAAAAACTTACGAGTGAAAACTTTTTCTTTTCAAATTATACCTACCCCACAATGCCCCATAGGGCACTTTACCACCATATACGGGGCATAGCGGGACAAAGGCCAATTTGTATTTAAGTGTTCATATCTCGTAGATTTTTTACCGTAATAAAGAAAAATATGTCCATTGACGTTCGCAATGATTTAATCATGAAATTAAAAAAATGGTTTAATAATGATAGATACTTTACCCTATATTATCATAATTAAGGTATACATATATTTGAATGTCAAGTACCCCACTATGTACCCCCCCCCCTACATATCTACTATTTTTATCTCAAGGTTAACTCATTATTTCCATTATTGTACATTGTTTATTGTAAAATTACTACCAAAGAATTAAATAACAAAAGATGCCTGATTATGAAGGTATTAAACGAAATAATCAAAAAGATTTTAGATTATAATATTACTGGAGGCAAATGTACTCGTGGACTATCAACCATAGTAACGTATAAGTTCTTGGAGAAGCCTGAGAAGATT
>MOOZ01000264.1:309742-326635 GCA_002930495.1 Cecropterus lyciades
GACCAGCCCGTCGCGCGCCACTCGCGGATCACGTTCGCCACTTGACCTGTAACGCGACGCACATCGCACGATTACTTTGAGCGGTAGGGGTGTGCTAATATCGTTAGAAATGAATGAAATCGAATATTAATATTCGAAATTTCGAATTATTCGAAATTCGACGAATAATTCGAAAAATATTGAATAATTCAAGCAATCCGTTAGTTATTTAAATATCACTAGATTTTCTGTTGTTTCCAATTTAAATTTCACTGATCCACCAGTGGAATTCTCGTTCACCGGTTGAATCAGTGAATAGAACTCCTATGCGCGTGAGCATATCCACTGGTTTAATCAGTGAAATTTCACTGATCGAATTTTGAATCGAATAATTCCAATTTTCGAATAATTCGAAATAACATTCGAGTTTCTAATCGAATATTAATATTCAATTCCATACGTATAGGTAATTTGTAAGTTCGAATTATTCGCACACCCCTAGTAAACAGTCTTCGAGGTGATAGAACCAGTATAGTTCGACCGGAGAGGCACCACCGCCACATCTATTCGTACCGTGTAGCAGTTCTTGCGTGAGGTGAAAGGGTGTGGTTGCCTGTTAATTTTTGTATAAGGCATCTTAGCCTGCGGGAGTGGCAACGAATTTGTGATGGACTTTAGATAGAACATCTGTTCTATATAAAGTTGCTTACAAATATCCATTAGCGGCCGTGGCCACTTACCATCAGATGGACTGCATGTTTATTTGTTATTCCAATTTAATAAAAAAAAAACACTACACATACCGTTACACACATTTACCAAAATAGTAACCGAAATGTAAAAAAACATAGTCAATCTGACTTATCTACAAAACACATTGGAAAATACCGAACTACACATTTTTTTGGGAACTTAGCATCGATTTTTCAATCGACAAATATAGTATATTCTCTTGGTTACAGCCATGAAAAAGTGTCCACGTAACTGACCTATTTAATACTATTTACTACTACTATTTACTCACCAAGTACATTAAAAGTGTGAAACCTCCTATCCGGAACAGCCATCAGCGGCGTAAGATCAGTATTCGCCGTAAACCTTGCGAGCACATCCCTTGCACGTACTAACAGTACTGAAGGTGATGTCAACCGAGGCCATAAAGCCCACTCCGGAACACATTCCACTGGGTTACATAGATATATGCCGTGGGAAGACACCCCGAAGACCATTTGATGGTGCCATGCATCGGGGATCTCGCCTTCGCAGCCCATTTGAAGATTTAGTGTCAATATTGGAACGGCGCCTGTAATATAACATATTATAGGCTGTAGAAACTGCATGTTGCCGTTAAATTATTGTTTCATGACCAAGAAATCAACTTAACTAATTTTATATTATAAGTTAGGTTAGGTTAGTCACTTATAATATAAAGGGATTACTTTCAATTGGGATAGCTACTTAAATTGCGTTAGTTTCATAACATGTGCAATATTAGAACTGTTGCATTAGTAACTATAAACATGTAAGTTACCTTAAACTAGTCAACTACCTTGTTTAATGTCACGATGGATGAGTCAGTTACTTCAGATTAATCAATTGTCATATATTGACACTGTTATGTAAGAAACTTAGCGTTCTTAAATAGAAATACATACTTATATTGTCATATAGCATAAATGTAAAACTGACCCAAAGCGAAATTTGCATTTTGTGAGATGAATATTATGATCGCATTTTGAGGAGTTTCTTAAAATGAACGGTCACGAAAGGGATAAAACATTTATATTTGTCCTTTTCTAGCTCAAAATCACGTCACTTTTTAGTTCGCTAGACGATTAACTACGTCACCAGGAGTAAATTCAAGTATTTCACTCAATTTTCCAAAATTTTGGGTTCAGACCCTTTTTTTCTCATTATCCTTAATTTCCATTTATGACTGACATAAACACTAACCAATCGATATCCAATCAGCAAGCCAATGCGAGAGCGACATTGCCCTTTCAGGGTACGTGGGGAAGAATCTAGCGGTGACAAGTCCGTCTGAGGCTTTTTGGATTCCCGTTACTAAATCCGCCGCAGTACATCCAGCCACGGCTCGAGACAACAGATACCTGAAATGTAACAGAACCAATTATGTTGTTTGTAAGCCATTTTATTGAATTGAAGTTGCATACAAACATGCACACTCCACCTGGTAAATGGCCATTGTCGTCTATGGACAACTATAACAGGGGTTCTAGAAGTTAATCACAGATGCGTTGCGGCTGTGGAGGGCTGAGGTGGTCGCCTCATAATAAAGTGTACCGTCGACCACACCCTACCACCCAAACGCATGAACTGCCATACGTTAGAAATAGGTGTGGCGGTTCTACCATCTTATCAACCTTATTTTATCCGCGCTTAAAATATATAACATAATTTTAAATTTTAATAACTTTTGACAGAGAAGATGGATTATAAGAAAATAAAGACTAAATGTAACTTGAAGACACGGACTAAAAGACTGTATATTTAGTTTTGCTTTGATGCTATTTCAAACACACAGACAAATATTTTAAAACTTAAGAAATCTCTATTATCACACATTCTCAGTCCTCCAATTTTTCTTTTTTAAAAATATATGTACGGGTGTATGGATTCATGATTAAGTGATAAGCTCAGTACTTAATAGGTAGATAGGGTACATTTCAGGATCTAAATAGTCATATAAATTTCTTAGATTGCGCCGCTATTTCCTGTAACACATGGAAAATGTATTATGGAAATGTATCTAACTTGGATTCCACAAATTTCAAAAACAACATATTATCTTAAAATTAAAAATGGAATTATCTTATCAGATTCATAATTGATGATACATGAAGTGCTCTATGCTTTATTCCTATATTTATATCCTGCATACTTATTAGCGTTAATACGTGCTAAAATTACCTTGGTAAAGGCGCATTGTTTGCTCTCTGTCTTGTACCAACGGCGGCATTGATTTTTTCTATATTAACAGGTACGCCCAGTGCAATCTGAAAATCCACACACTGTAGGCGAAGAACAATTAATAATACACTGCTCGGATCCGGCAGTTTTAACTCCAAGGGTGTAAGCAATTGACACCATTTAAATACATATAACATGATTTAATAATTACTGGTATTTTATCAAAATGCCCTTTTTACTATTGATTATTAACCCTTTAACCGCTTATGTCGCATTTATGGGACAAACATTTTCGGGCTCATATCGCCTGAGTCGCATATACGCGAATATGTACCACAGGTCGTTTAATTTGCCTATTTTTATTTAAACACGCTGTATTATATTGAAAAGATTTTTAAAATAGGTAATTAGTTAATTAAGAAATCATAAACAGTTTAAACTTTAGTCTTTAAATTAGAAATAATATCTAAAGTTAGAGGAATTACGAGCGTATTTTTTTCTCTTCACATAAACATATATAAATTATGAAATACTTAAATTTGTTTTGCTGCGCATGTTGTTGCTTTGCATGAATAATAACACAACATAAAATGCTAATTACAGGAGAGGCAATAAAAAATTAAATAATGCTGTTCGTTTTTCTCTTTTTAATGAATAAAGTTAAAATAATAAAGCTAAAGTGCCATTAACCATAGTGGCATTATTTCAATTCTAGGAATATGAAAACTATATCTTTAACTTTATAGTGATGAATTTTGAATATGCAGTTATTCAAAGCAGCTTATTGAAACCAAATGCCTTTTTAATATTTACTTGTTTTAATTCTATACTTACAAAAACATTAACAACGGCTGTAGCGCCACATGCTGAAGTGCCAATTTGTGTGACCTGTCTCTCACACGCCTCACGCTCTGACCACACCATGCATCTCGGCGGATCCACGCAAGCAGGAACCTCTGAAGACTCGCCTTCTTCTGGCTTTGCATCTTTGTCTGCACTCTGGAAAATGTTTAAAAAAATAGATGAATTTTAGAAAGGGTTAGTGACATATTGTCATATGTTTTACATGTAAACACTGAGTCCTCTACAATTAAAATATATACATCTTTTTTCTATTTAAAGCAACATTTTTCACATATAACTGTTTGGCATAATACCACAACTGAAAAACTCTATATTTGCAGGAGATCTAGGTAAAAATAATATGCCTATTATGAGTAACTTTAGTCTTTAGTTTACTTCAAATTGATGAATTTTGAATTCACGCAAAGCAGAAATATGTATTTTAAGAAAATTATAAGAGCTTGAATAAAGTTGACAATGCTGTCAAAAGTTTACAATCTTAAAACAATACTCTTTTTAAGTCTCTCATTGACCATGTTCCATGCAACTTGTGTGAAATATTGGTAAAAAAACCTTAACGATCACCTAATACCAAATTAACAGTCTATAAAATGGACTCTTAAATCACATAATATTATCTTACTTTCTCTTCAGCGCTAGCTCTTGCAATATCCTGACTTTCCACATCAGCCTTTGTCTTTTCTCGCATCAGCCGTTTAGCCATTGTTAGGTGGTAGAGGGCTGAAGACAGGTTTGCAGGTTCAAACGCTGGCTTTTCTCCCTGATTGATTTGATATGTCAGGGTTCCTTCTGCATTTTCCTCATCATCTGGAAAACAGCATGTCTCTTAACGTGTGACTTATGGATAGTGTCCGATAGAGGCTTCAGCTTTGGCCACCTTTGACCAAAAAAAACAAATGCAATACACTGCGGTTAAGATGATAAAGCACAGAGATAAACGCACAACCCTTAGTGGGTTTGCTTTGCCGGTTGTTTGAAATGCACACTATTTCGAAATGTTATCATTTTTGACACGCAAAAAGGCAATGTAATCAGCTCTAGAAGATTTTATATATAATCAAAATTAACATCTATATAAATGTTCTTCATATTTGTATATCAGTATCCACTTTTACAAGATCTGGTACTGACTTTCTAATGGTTTTTAAACATTCCGCTTCGGCTTCAATTGAAGGTTGAGATAATAGCTGAATAATCAGATTCTGCTTCGTCTTTGGCCAAAAATCAACCTTCTTTCTGTCACTACTTATGGATCTCTACAAAAGAGTACCGTAATAAATTGTGTGTGAGACAATATACCTGCAAGTTTATTGCTCTAATAATCAAAGACTAAGTAAAAGGACTAATATAATATAATTGTTGTATACTTTGAACAGCATATTCACTTATTTTTGTTCCTTAACTACTATTCACGGGTAATAACAATTCTCCTCAGCATATGCTACAAGGCATTGTTTCTTTTCAAATTTTATGATAGTAGGTAAATAGGAGGTACCCTATATATTTTGTTCCCCTAATCTATACTTATATTATAAAGCTGAAGAGTTTGTTTGTTTGGTTGTTTGTTTGAACGCGCTAATCTCAGGAACTACTCGTCTGATTTGAAAAATTCTTTCGGTGTTAGATAGCCCATTTATAGAGGATGGCTATAGGCTATATATCATCGTCGAAACTTACGCGGGTGAATCCGCGGGGCGCAGCTAGTAAATCATAAAAGATACATTTTTTTAAATAAAATAGTTGCATATAGACCCAATAATATAAATTTTATCTTTTTACCTCTACACATTTCCGAGTAAAGGGTCTTGACAGACTGAAAGACATACAGGCAGATGAACAATGCGATTCTATAATGGTCCCTTCTCTTCTTTTTAGTTTAAAAAGTGTGTTAAGTAAGTTATTGTAAAACAATCAATAAGGTGGAGTCAATCATTGTCCATCACACATATGACTAACCTAACCTCTTTTCATTGTCACAAAAACAGCTCTTATATAGCTAAGAGTTGAATGTCAATGGGATATGATGACCACATAATATGGTCTGAATGACTATGTGCTCTTTCTATGTTATTAATTTCATAAAATAATTCAATTGTAAGATAAAACATCACAAAAATCTGTAATCTCATAATCAAATGCTCACTTTTTATCACTTAAAAAAAAATTACAAAATCTTTCAGACATCCAAAGTAAGACTAGTTAAAATTAACATAATACTCACAGTTTAATATCTCTCTAGGTGAGACGAGATCACCACTAGATACATGAAGATTTGCAGGTGTTCCGGTAGGCCAGTGCATCATTGTCCTCCTCACTAAAAGCTGCTCCCCTCTCACATTCACATGAGTTATGTATGGGCCATAAGCATCATTACTTTCAACATTTTCTTGAATATCACCTTGTCCTAAATCTAGACCTCTGCTAGTTGATGGCACATTATAGTAATGGGGGTCAGTGTCACTGGGTGGTTGGACTGGACAAGGCACAGGATGCAAGGGAGGATGCCTTGCACCAGGTAAATATTCCGGTGATGTTCCTCTGATGACTGGTTCATTCTCCTCTGGTATGCTCGCCCCCTCTAAGTCCACATCCGGGGTGGATTCATCCCCAGTATCGACCTCACATGATGGCCCAGGATCAAAGTCCATTTCTAGGAAGTCCATGTCTGGACTAGATGCTCGTGAACCTTCTCGTGCATTTGGTCCTGCCTGCTGTGGCAATGGGTAATTAGGAGGCATTGGAAGATGTCTGTCTAGCGGCAGACCCATGTCCAGGCTGAAAAATGAACTTGGCAAATCTGCTAAGTGTTCTCCTCCTCTATATGTATAGATGCAGCCATCCTCCGATCCTAAAGAGTAATCATCATTACCCGTATCACTTGAACTGTCCTCCGCATCTAGATTGGACCTGTTTAGTTTCAAGCTGGATGGCCTCTTCCTACTCTCCCTGAAACCACTGCTGTCAGACACATTGTTATCGCCACTCTTACTCGTACCACTTGTTGATGGTGTATTTACATTATAGCTAGAGTTACCTACTTTGTCTATGCATACTTTATGTCTTTGACATGATTGTTGTTCCAGGTTCGGCTCTGAGCCTTTATCACAAAAGTTCGAATCGACTTTACTACACGAAGGTTCCGAGAAGTCTGCGTTGAGATTACTAGCGTAATTCGACGTTTGTGGCTCGTTTACGTTACGTACGTTAACGCATTGTTTCTCTTTCGAGTAACTCGACGACGACGCGCAATCATTGCTCGACGTAGCAGTTAATCTGGACTGGGGGCCGTTCCACGGAACGAAACTTGAATCCGCTTCGTGTGACATTGATGTAAACACATTCTGGTCGTCGTTACCTTGCCCCCGTTGCACAGGTGCGTTTTTGCAGTTTCTGCCTTTGTCATCGGCACACTTCTGTTTGGTATTTCTCGAGCACGATAAATCGTCTATAGATTCCATTGCTACAGGTACCAAAACATACGAATTGTCGGCATTGTACACTTTAAGGTTACAAGTTTTATGAAATCGGTGCACTCAACTTTTAAATGTATTCTGTTATTGAAACTCTTTCTAGGTGATTTAGAACGCAATTAAATTATAAACATTAAATATGTATCTCAAATTGGAAATACTGGATTAATAACAACCAATTGACAGAAACGGATACGGTTTTTTTATGTATTGTTTTACGGTCTTGGCTTTATGCCTTTCAGCCTAACTTTGGTGAGGCTGAAGTTTCACAGACATGGTTACACGAACACAGTGTAGTAATCTTAATTTAACTAATTTCAGATAGATAATTGAAATTAATTGATCAAGTTTAGCGTTATTAATTGATGCAAGAAATATTATTATAAACATCATGAAATACACTAGCGATGTATGATATTTTTTTCTCTAATCATTTCCTTACTATCCTATTAGATATGAATATAAAATACTAGGAATGTATATTTCTGGGATATATTATAAACACTATAACATATTAAATATAGAGTTTTCGGTTTATTACTCTGCAAAGCATTTCTCAAATTATTGTTAATACGAAAAAATACGTGTCTATCAATGTCTATGATAAATTGTCAAACAAATTGTCAAGTCAAGTTGCAAATTTTCAACACTGATGACAGACAGAATAAGTTGAATAGATTATTTCAACCAGCTGGGAGTTTTTATTAATTGCGTCTTAAATCTTCAGTATTTGTCTAACATCATCGTGTTTATATCTGTTGTTGTTCCAGTTCACCTTTGTCTTCTAACAACAGCTATAAAATGGCTTACGCCTACTTGTTTAAATACATCATCATTGGCGACACAGGTATTGATTTTATTTCCTGATATTTCATATTGCATGTAACTTGTTGTTCCATTGTATTTATATTGAAAACTCATTATGTCTAAGTATTATAACGATTAATGACATTGAATTCCTGTGTATATGTACTATATTGCTTATTTATTGATATTACAAGGATAAAAGAATAAACGTAGTTCTTTTTTACACTAGGGTTTATGTTCCGCCTACGCTTTGACAAATGAAAATTGTGCGTAACTGCCCTTAATAGTGATTTTGGCTTATAAATGTAATACTATGTTTAGATTTAAGCCTACACTGCTTAAATCAAATCTTTTGTTGATCCTTTGTCAAGGAATTTCTTTGTTTGTTTTTTTTTCATAACAAATTTCGTTATATTTGACTTATGACAGAATATTAACGAACTAATATTGAAATTGCTTCTGTTCTATAAACATAATAGCTATATTTATGTAAAAATTAATTAGACTTTTAAATAGTTAATCAGCACATAGTTTGATTTGATTAGATTCAGACCAAGGTTATTAGCACAAACACAAAAAATAAAAGTGTTGCCTTTGTCTATTGACACAATCTAATTTCATGTGAATTTTTTGAGCCAATTAAATGCAATGGTTGAAATATATGCATTTTTTTTTAATATTGAAATAACAGGTGAGCATGCGGTCCATCTGATCATAACGGGCCACTGCCATCCATGTAAATCTGTAATCAACCCCAGATATAGTGCTTCCAGATGTCGAGAAATACACGTCAAATTAGATTGTGGCAATAGACAAAGGTTGTCCCTGAACTCTAGTAAATTGTTATATTAATTATTCAGATATATTATTGGATTGATTTTATTACAATTATTGAATTTTAATAATAACTTTACTCAACTTTACAAAATTGTGTCATACTTGTTTGAATATTGATCAGGGGCAAATCAATTAGCTCATAAGCGTTAATTACCACTAAATGTTCAGCATTATTAGATTTTGTTATCTTAATAGCAATAGAAGTACATGGATTTATATATTCTTTTATATATTAATTTTTTTAAATTTATATATAAATTTTTTTAATATCTACTTATAATAGTTCAACAGACCACTAGATACCCGAAAGGTATGTAACCATGCCATAATTTTCTACAGTTCATTGAAAACATATTAGCAACTCGTTGTGAGAAAAAATTGACATTGAAAGTCATGGATATTCAAATAGAACAATAGTGATTTGTGACGATGTATGTGTGTTTGTTACTTTCTCATGCGAAAACTGCCGATTGGATTTTAATGAAATTTGAAACACGAATAGTTTATGGCCTGAATAGGATACCTTTTACTGTGGTACATGACCTATACAGACGCAGCCATGGGATAAAGCTAGTCTTTTATATATCTCTATTTTACAACATTTCTGAAGTAAGATTTTGATATTTTAAAAAGAATTTGCAGTAGTTCTAGGTATTGTATTAATGATTCATTCATTGTTGCAAATGTCTATTCACCATTAAGATACTGAGTGATTCACTGTACTGCTTCCAATAGTTAAAAAGGTTTTCCAATAGTAAACAGTGTTTAAATAAATCAAAAGAAACAAATGAAATGAAATGAAACAAATGTTTAAATAAATCAAATGGGCAATTTGAACAATCAAAAAAATTCTGATGCTACTTTGATTAGAAATGAATATTATGATTTAATATTTATTCAAAATTGGTGCTTCACAATAATAACAACACAAACCAAAAACGCAAATTTTACAGTAGCACTAGTTAAAAAATAAACAATGCTTTTTGTCATTATGTTTTAATGAATGGAGTGAAAATCATAAAAATTAAAAGTCCGTTAATAACAGTGTAGTTAGAGTACCACGATTTTTAATTCCAACATAATAGAATAGAGATATTTCTATCCTTATCCGTATAGTCTAGTCAAATTAAGTCTGAAATCAAAATTTGACACTCAACTTTACATTTTTGGTATTATGTAGTTCTAATGATGCAAAAACGATGGGTAAAGGTTTTAGTGTTCGCAACCCCCGGCAAGGGTTGGGAAAAAAAATGACAAGTGCTTTCTCACAATTACTCGAAAATGGTAAAAGTTAGACAAAAAAGTTGTAATAAAAATTTGGAGAGCTTAATATTTTACATAAAAACGGTTCAATGGCTTTTATGAATTAAAGAGGTTTTAAGTTCAAGGGATGAACGGAAATAAAAAAAAATCTTAGGTAGGCTTTGTAGTAGAAAATTTATATTGTTAAAAAAATAATCTATCTTTAACTTTAGAGATACCGAATTTATTAATAACAATAAAAACCTTTCAAATATATATAAATAATATTTAATACTTAACTTTATGTTGGGGGCAGTAACAATCTACCTATTTAGTAGGTTTATCTTGATAAAATCTAAAATAATTATTATCTTTTTAACAGGAGTGGGCAAGTCCTGCCTGTTACTGCAGTTCACAGACAAAAGATTCCAGCCAGTCCATGACCTGACCATTGGTGTGGAGTTTGGTGCTCGCATGATCACCATTGATGGCAAGCAAATCAAGTTACAGATTTGGGACACTGCTGGACAGGAGGCATTCAGGTAAAAAATAAACATTGTATGAGAAAACCTTTGTTCACTTCAAAGCAGTTCTTTTGGTAATATATATATATATAGGTCAGATTGGATAGAAATCCTAGATAAAACACACATTTTTTTGACACGAGTCATTCATTGATTAATTTTGTAAGTTCTGAAAACTTTTATTTTTTCTTTGAGTTCTCGGTCAATGAGTATACAGAACAAAGTAGCACAGACAATTATAATTACAATAATAATGTTACTATTATTTTAGCTACTACGAGCCTAAAGTTTTTGCAGCAATAAAGTAATATGAAATTTAATTTATCTTATCTGGCACTTCCAGGTCAATCACTCGGTCATACTACAGGGGTGCTGCGGGGGCTCTTCTAGTGTACGACATCACCAGACGGGACACCTTCAATCACTTAACCACTTGGCTCGAAGATGCGCGCCAGCACTCCAACTCTAACATGGTTATCATGCTTATTGGTAACAAAAGGTATGGAACTGCATTGAAATTTTATGCCTCATTTCTACAATTATATTAGAATAGGTAGAATCGGACATTACATACTTTTACCAATGTTTTAATAAATGTGTCATAAAATCTTATAGTGTCCTTTTAGAACCACTGAGGGTTGAATAAGGTATATCTCTGAACGTTTATTACATACGATATTACATCACAACTAAATGATCACAATTAAAACGCATTCAGTTTGAATTGATATAATTTAGTCGATTGACACATGTTTCGTTATGTTTTGCCGCCGAAATAAGGTTTCTTCACAATAGACGAAATGTGAATGTGATAAATAACGTTAAATGCTGTTTTATGTAGAAAATAATGGGATTGTATTGTATGGAAAGCAGTGGTTATTTTTGCCAAGAAGTACGCATGAAGTAAAAAAACAGAAAACGTACAACTGAGGAGTTATTAGTTCGAATTATTATTATTAATTATTCAAAGGTATTCAATAGTGCAACTTCTAGAAGAATACTACAACCATATTTATTTCTGCCGAATAAGAATAGTTTTAAGGTTTGGTGTGCTCTTGTTTGCAGGGCGTTATTTCCGAAACTTTCTTAGACAAATGTCTGATCCGTGTATTGCAGTGATCTCGAATCGCGGCGTGAAGTAAAGAAGGAGGAAGGTGAGAACTTCGCGCGTGAACATGGCCTCGTGTTCATGGAGACTTCCGCCAAGACGGCTGCCAACGTCGAGGAAGCCTTCATCAACACTGCCAAGGAAATCTATGAGAAAATCCAGGAGGGCGTTTTTGATATCAACAATGAGGTAAAATTTACAGAATCTTCAGTTTTACAGTGTGTACTCAGTATGAGTCTATTTCAGTGTTTATTAGATATTATTCCAAATGTTCCAATTGTCATAATAGGAAATAAACCTCAGATCAGTAATGTGCCATAATTTCTATTAATTATGTATTTTTTTAAAATAACAAATATAAGTAATACACCAGCATTAATTGACCCGCCCCATCCCAAAGATTGTTTGTGGCTAATACAAATAACCCCATGAAGGTAGATAGAGCATAGACGAGAGTTTTCATCTGATTTAACAGACAGATACAGTATTTACATGATGAGATCCCAAGATAGGAGTAAGATTGATGTATGTGACCCCTTACATGTTGATTACAGATGTTAACAGGTAGCAGTTGACACTTATCACGTGGCGACTGCAAACTCATTGTTAATTTTTTTTATCAGACTTAAATAGTAAACGAGCACGCAGTTCATCTGATGGTAAGTAGGTACTACCACCCATTGACATCTGTAAGCAACTTCATATAGAACAAAGGTTATATCTGAAGTACTTCTTAAAATAACAATAATTGTTGTCAATTAGATGTAACTGCTCATATATGACGATACCTATTAAATAATTAGAAATTCCAGAATCTTCACCTGAAGTCGATCACAGATGTGTCGCTAGTCCCGAGGACAGATCACCTCATATATAAGTGAGCCGGCAACCACACCCTTCCACCGAAACGCAAGAAATGCTTCACTATACTCGTTCTATCACCTTCAAAAGAGCTGGATTGCACCCATCATGTTAACCGTTTATGATTATGGTGGCAATCTATCCGGTGTTATCCCAGGCCAACGGCATCAAGATCGGGCCACAGCACTCGACGGCGGGCGGTGCGGCGGGCGGCGCGGCGGGCGCGGGCGGGGCGGCGGCCGGCGGCTGTTGTTAGGTGCTGCGCTGCACACACTGAGGCGGGGGCGCGCGGCCCGATATGGTAACGGTGGCCGTTTTATTTTTAGGGTTCCGTACCCTAGATGCGTCATCTCTGTCTGTCCGTATATCACAGCCACTTTATTCGGTAACTATTAAGGCTACAGAGTTGAAACTTGGTAGGTGAGTTTATTCTGTAAACCGCTTTCCGAATTAAGTACAAAAATAAAAAATATAATAAATTTAGGGGGGACTCCGCCATACATGGAACTGAAACCCAAAAAAAAAATCCATCTTACCTACACGTGTGCAGTGTCTATAGAAAGGTCTTCAAAAATGACATTGAGGTTTCTAAACCAATTTTTCTCAGTCGATTGTTTGAGAAATGAGCCCTTTCAAAACGGTAAAATGTGTGCTTCGACTCTAACTCTTAATTGCAGATGTCAAAGAAAACTTTCAACGAAAATTGGTTTGCACAAGATAATGTTGACGATTTTTGAAATATAAGACTTTTTCAAAAACCGAATAACAAAACTTTGTAATTCATACAAACACTATGAAAAACAAACTTACATTGGTAGTTGGAAAACTGTTCAACTTTATTTATTATGATATAACTTTATTAATTATAATACTACGGAACCCTTCGCTTGCGACTCGCACTTGGCCGGTTTTTTTTTGTTTTCGAAGGTTTCCTTTTAAAACATGATGTCGTCGGAACGACGCCGGGTTGTTGGATTTTTACCCCACTAAAACCCCCCGTCGCGGCCGTCCTCGACACTGTGAAGAGGATCTCCAAAGGAACGCAACCGGAGTCCTTTGAGCGTGTTCTCCCTTCGCGCTAAGCCTCGGCGTTTAAGCCCATCACGTGTTTACATCTGATACATGGCCACATACCGCAGTCGTTGTCTAGCGATCCCGTAAAGGACTGCGGTATATGGATTACACGATCAGACGGTCATGTCGAGTTCCCACACTTGCCGCCAGTTACTCCGGAAGCCTACTTTAGTCGCCTCTTACCACGGGCACTCCATAGTTCTTTTCTAGTCAGTAGACTACAAGGATAAGCGCATAGGGAACGTACCCAAACGATGGGTAAGGAATCCGACATAACATAACGGTCTTGAATAGCACCACTACCACACATGTTGGAAATTACAGCCAAACTATTAGGGTTACGATCTTGTTTAGTTTGCAACTAATTAATCATTACGCCTTTTTTATGCCATTGGTCCTAAATACAAAGTATATTTGAGACCCATATGTTTATAAGTGCCAACTTTAAAATACTAATCACGTTCATTTTATGTCTTTTTTCACCAGGTTGGATACAGATGTGTGCATCAAACAATGGTACGAAACTTACTGCATGCTGGATTATATTTATTTAAATTATACGGGATAGTCAGCATCTCTGTACGGTATATTATACTTAGAGTAGGCTTAAGTCTACACTTCTTATAGACATTTTAAAGTTATTAACTACTTGATAATAGCAGAGGAGTCTTTTTGTACTAGCAATTTGATTTGAAACCGTGTTTCCTAAATATCGACCATTCACACCCGACATGTGGGCCAGCATACACATATGAAGGCCTGCGATATCCAATACACAAAAAAAATCGACTTAAGTTTATAAATTCTATTGAAAAAGATTAGATTAAATCTTGATTCGAAAATATGTTTATAAGGCAATTCTGAGGTTACGTAAGACAAACAAATATACTGTAAAGTGACGTTACGAATGTTATTGGAGTCAATCAACGTGGAGTATAATCGACGCGCTTTTGTATATCGCGTCGATTATACTATACATATTATCATGAATGGTCGTTACATTCTTAGCTTTTAGCCTATAATTTTGGCTGTAGACTAAGGATGTAAAATATTTATGTTTATGGAGCTTCATACACTAAGATCTCTTTCATTATCCTCCAAAATTATGTTCTGCGTTGATACTGATATTTTAATAAAAGACAAAATTGTATCTTTTTTATACAAAAGGGAATGTCTTATGTTGGTTGATAACCAACATAAGACTTTTCCTTTTTAGGATCATGAATATTTCCAAATCGCTCGTACAAAAAGACTGATTTGAATAGATTTTCTCTAGACTCTATTATTTATTTCTATCCCAATCTAAATCAAATAGTATTAAATTTCAAGTTAAAAATATTTATAACCAAATATTAGAGATTGATTAACAATAACAGTTACCTTTGACTATATAAAATACCACTTCAATTACCTCTTTGTTTATGATGTAGTGGCAGTAAAGTTGTCTCATCTAGCTATGTCTATGACTAATTCAATTCATAACCCGTAATACTACATATAAGATAATGTAAGAATGGACCAGGTGTGGGAGATCATTTAGTATGTCAGTTAATTATATGCTTCAATATCATATTCGTCGGAATATAATAAATATGGAAGGGAATTACTCATTTATAATATACACCGTCACAAATTTGAAGACACTTTCACAAGAAGAGTTCTTACTCTCTAGTTTTATGAACATTTAAAAATTTGACATAAGTCAAACAAGATTGAAAGATGGAGTTATTTGTTACTATTCCAATGATGCACTCTTCAGACATTTTCAGTTTTTTTTACTGTATTGATTATTGCAAATATAATTCCTTATCAACACTTCTACATTTGTTATATTACGACAAACCATAAATTACATTAATGTATCATTTTAATTTGCAAAACCATTTTACATTTTATACAATATTAATGATCAGGCATTTAATCGTTACTAATTGTAAGCGGCTATGTAGGAAAGTAGCTCATCAGCTCATGTATGTACTATTTAATGAGCTATATTCTCTGTATAATATGCAACTTCTTTGAACAAACTTCATATGGAAATGTTCATTATCATTAATTAATGTAAGAAATACTTTTTGTAATATTGCATACTTTAAATTTTGTGAAAAACACTGCTTAAATTTATAAGTACTATCTGTAAGTACTGACCCTTTGTAATATTTATATACTTGCATACAATGTTCCTTCTCCAACATTGGCTTTTATTTAATATATTTTATATTTGCACTAAAATAAATTTTATGGAAGACATGAAAACTTTACTCTGTTACATTCATTATAGTTTTAAAATTGAGACATTTTATATTTGTTGCTTTGTGTAAAACTTTTTATTGTTTATCTTGTGTTAGCAAATGAATGTACTATTATAAGTATTTATCGTATATTCATCAGGTTTATGTATATTTAGCGAAGAGGTCAACTGTTTATGAAAATGAGGGATGAATTGTTTCTAAGGAATGAGGGCCTAGTGTTCGAGTAATCGATTTGCACAAGGGAAATATTGTCAAGGCAGACTAAGTTTTACCTTCGGCGTCTCAAAACACGAATATTTACGAGTACCGCTTGCAAGGTAAATGAAGACGTGATTACAAAAATAGGTTATGTTTAAGTTTAGCACATTGTAATGAGGTAGATAATATTTTGTAAGGTTACAATATGCAAACACATTTGTATGGCATAATTCATGAAAATAAATGTTTAAAAATTCAGTTCTTATTTTATTTTCTCCTTATTGTCCAAGTTATTTAATTTTAAACAGAAAATACAAAGTGTATACTACTTTATCATAAAAAACCTGTACTAAAATGAAAATGATCCCAAAATATGTGTATTTAATGTGAAAGGGAATTGGATTAATATAAATTATTTATAAATTAAAAGATGTTTACGAAACTTAACAAATCACATTATATTAAAATATTTCATGATGCAATTCACAGTGATCGAATGCATAGAAAAGTAATCTAAATATATCCACACTTAAAATATCAACTTTCCACAGACTGATCACTTATATTTATCATTTCATGAATCGAACTTATTTCATTTAGTACTGTTAAAACACAGTTCACAATTTCCGGTGTCTTCATCTTGACAATACCTGTGTTTTTGATTTCCGCTTTTGGTAAAGTTATTTCGCATAAATCTAACACTGTTACATCCAACATGGCCATATGATATATTTGGTTTTGTAAAA
>MOOZ01000264.1:328582-339668 GCA_002930495.1 Cecropterus lyciades
ATGTTGAAACTGTTATCTTGAAATTAAAAAATAATAAAAATATATTAGGTTACCTATGAAATTGCCGTTCTGTCATACTGGCCATCTCAAATCAAATTTTGGCAGATAATTCTAATTTCAATTTTATTTTATTTTAAAACGATGGAATTATTTTTTCTAAAATCGTCATTTGTTTAATAGATAGCGTTTTGTTTTCATTGCATTTGAGCAATTGTTTTTACTTTAAAATTATTGTTAGTTTAATATTTCAGTTATATTTGAGAGATAAATATTGTGAAGAATCCTGCATGCCTGTTATTACTAAATGTGTGCAGCGTAACTCTTACTCTTAAGACAGACCCATGCCCCATGCTTAAGAGGTTGAATACGACGATAATGCATTTGTATTCTTTCGGTATAACGAAAATAGAGTAGCATAATATATATAGTACCATATATAAAGTAATAATAAAATATACACATATACATCTACTGGGTAATAAAATGTATACATATAACCTGATATTATGGTAGCCATCCAAATAGAATGTTTCTAACTTGAATAAAACAAAGTGTATACATACCATTAAACCATTCGGATCTTCTTCAGTGTATTTCAAATGTGGTAAATCAGTGATAACTATGGAGAA
This sequence comes from Cecropterus lyciades, assembly GCA_002930495.1. Taxonomy (NCBI): domain Eukaryota; kingdom Metazoa; phylum Arthropoda; class Insecta; order Lepidoptera; family Hesperiidae; genus Cecropterus; species Cecropterus lyciades. Next base: position 329,212 of record MOOZ01000264.1, read on the forward strand.
CTTAATGGAAGCATTAGCAGCCACTGTGCTTACGAGTGTCTGTTTAATTTTTGTTGAGTACTGCTTTAATTTCAACTCATTTCGCAATAAATTGTTCATCGGGGATACTTTGTTTAACCGCCATTGGCTTTCATTATATATAACTGGAAAGTATTGGAATGTATATTAATATTTTACACAATAAATTAGTACAGTTACACGAAAATCCAAAGTACAAAAATACCTGCTAGTGGGTCATTTACAACGTAATTAGTAGGCATCGTTTTAATATAATTTTGTCTCGATATACATTTGTTTATTTATAGACTGTTACTTAAACACAATCATTTCTTGCGCTTCACAATCACATTGATTAAATTACTAAGCATCCCATAATCATAACATTTCCTAAATTTCAAACAAACACAAGTGTAGCTTTACAAACTATATTATTTAAGAATTAAATCAAAACCGTTAAATTAAAATTACTAGCACAGACTTTATATTAAAAACTATGAACCTGTCACTTCACAGACGATATAATCTTTATGCCGGTACCAGACATGGCGCCCGTTTAATATAATACTACACAATCTTGTAAAAAAAAAACAGCAAAATCTAGCAGAAGTTCCAAATGATCATAAAGATAGTTAAGATTTGCCATTTCATGTGGGTTCTCTTGTGCTTAGGATTACTTAATTTACGATAAATCAAGAGCCTCTTCACCTTAAGGGTTCATCTGTATTAGAAGAGTCTATATCAAGATTTTAGCAAGAACAAATTTCTAATTTTGAAAATAATTCTTTTGAACTAAGCAAAATTAATTCTCATGGAGCCCATTACATTATTCGGTTTTGTTTATTTGTTCTTAAATTCACACATTTTTTAAGATGTCCTCCAATATGGAAATTCACAAGTCATCTCTTTTTAATGGATACGTTAATTAAGGATTATCTGAACAAAATTTTAAATTGCCCTTTATATGAAAAATCCTGAGGCCAAGTCTCTTTGCCAATCGGATATGGAGGAATTGGCATTAGGAAAATTGCTTCTATTGCTTTGCCTGATTTTTTGTCTTCTGCACACAGTACAAAATCATTATTTCAAAAAGTAACATATTACTCTTTAGGTGTTTCGGAAATTACTTATTATGCAGAAGATAAGGAAACTTGGCTAGCAGCTTGTCCAGATGAATCCCTCCCCGAATGTTTAAGTTCTTTAAGGCTCTGAGCTAATGCTCTTCAAATATGTTCATTCTGATCTGATCATCTTTTATATGAATGTCAAAATTCTATTGCGCGCGCTCGTCTCTCGCGCTCTTGCAGTTCTGTTAGGGTATACGGTTATTGGTTGCAATCTCTACCCTCTGTTGATCTAGGAACTCTCATAGATAATATTTCTTTTTCCATAGCAGTACTGCATAGCATAGGACTGGGCACTTTTTCAAATCATCCACATTGCTGTCCTTGTGGAGCTCAAGACGACCGTTTGGATCGCCACAGTCTTTTTTGTCAACGAAGCGCCGGCCGTCTTTCTTGTACCGGCGGCTTGTACAGGCGCCAACGTACCGGCTCAATTACAGCTGAATGTTTTAGTATGTTGCGTTGCGTTGACATAATGTGCGTTGCGTTGGCACCTACTCATATTAATATCTCTTCCAGCGCAGCCGGTGTCGTGGCAACCGATGCTGAAATTCGCAAGTGCCAGAAGTATGGAGACTTAATCAAAGATTACATATTTCCGGCATTTGATGTTGAAACTATTGGACCATGGGGATTCAATGCTAAATTATTTTTTTGTATTTGTCCTAACGTCTGATAGAGTCAACGATTGATCAGAATACTGGTAATGCTAATGTTACATACAACGAATTAGCCTAGTAACTCAACCTAGAGACAACAATTTGGATGCAACTTTTTATATTTAATTTGGCAATAACTTGTTTCTTTTTACATTTAAGTTATATTTTTAGCATATACATGTTAAAATAATTAGTAAGTATTTTGTTCAACTTTCCAATTAATAAATTATCCTTAGTAGGTAATAAAGTCGTAGTACACTTTTGTTTCCCATGTCCGGTCTACTGCTATTTGCTAGTGCTATTTTTTATATTATATTATATTTCCTCCTTTTGAATTTTAATTTTGGGTTCCTCAAGTTCCCCCATCTCCCGCTCCCCTTATGTCAAGTTACTTACAAGTTGTCACTTGTTAAACGAGTCGTTGTGTAGACTGTAGTGTAGAACTGTGGTGAAGGGTGCGGGCTTTATTTTATATTTATGTAAACGTTGTTTATATAAAAATATTAACATCAACTGGAACTTCTGATATAAACAACATCAAAGTAATCTTATATTTTTTACATAAATTAATTATATACTGAATGAATATAAAAAACAATATACATTGCTTATTATATTATTGTGACGTGATCGTCTCTTTCACAATTTCACATACATAGGAAAAATACGTTGGCCAAATAGTTGTTTAAGGTAAAGTGTTATTGCATATCAACTAATTTAAAATAAAATTTTGCAAATCATGCATGCACATTAGTAAAGTCCGGATTATAAACATGTGAGGTGATTATTCCGTTGTTGTTGGACTTTGACGTAGATACCGGCGATAAGTATGAGATTGTCAATGATTAAAATACGTAATTTGTGTGCGAATTCGTTTGATCACTTCGTGTTTGCTCTTCGTGTAGGATGGATCAGCTGAGGTTCGACGGTCGTGTGGCAGTGGTGACGGGTGCAGGAGGCGGCCTCGGCAAGGCGTACGCACTGCTCCTTGGTTCCAGGGGCGCCAAGGTTGTGGTCAATGACCTGGGTGGCAGCCGTGATGGCTCAGGAAAGTCGAACTTCGCCGACGCCGTTGTGCAGGAAATCAAGGCTAAAGGTCAGTCTCTATCATTACCATATTACTAAACAATTGTTACAAAGAGCATGAATGTGTAGGTAACTTTTTTCATTTGGAATGTTAAGGTTTATGTAGGCTTTAATTCTAAGTATATTGCAATTAATTTATGTTGTAGTTATTAAATAATATATTCACCTTGGGTTTTTTATTTATTTGTTTTTTCTCCTATATGAATAATTAAGTTACGTTGAGAAATTAAATATGATTTACGGTCCTGTGTCTCATTAGTCTTCTTAGAATTAAATATATAATCGGATATAAAAGTACATCAACAATATTAATTAAATAGTTATTTAAATTATTATTAAAATTGACCAACAAATTTAATAAAAGTTAGTTCAAAGGTTTGGATATTAGAGGATTTATATTCTAATCTACATGTAAAGTATGGGTGAGGTAAAATTTTTAAATTGTAAAGAATGCACACAAGTAAAATAATGTTAAAGATTATACCAAGAACTATTGTGAATTATTTATCAAAACCACAGTATGTGCTGTTACAAAATACATTTAATTGTTTTATAGTTCAAATTTAATTGTTTAATGTTATTTCAAATATGATGATTATATTCATAATAATAAGATTTATGTACATAAAAACTGGTTGATAAGATTAGTTTTCAAGAAGAATAAAAGAGTCATATGTTTTTTCTGCCACTTGAATTTGGACAATAGTTGAAAGCAAGAATTAAATACTGGTACTTTGTCAAGAAATTACATTTATTTAATTATACAGAGATCATTATTAGTTAGTATGGAAAACTAAATATCTATCTACTGATTGTAACAAAAGGACCCTTTGCTTGTAATGCTCATGATTTTTACAATTTATTACTTCCATATTTTTCCTACATTTTGCAGTGATTAATTTATTATAAAATTAATAATGCTTCAAAACTATAATTGCCTAAATTTTCTTGAAATCTGCTATGTGTAGTTTTTGTTAAGGTAGTCTTAAGGAGTTGGTGATTTCAAAATTAATTGTTTAATTCATTAGGGATCTACTTCATCACTATGTTCATACACATGTCTACTTAAATGTATATATATATTCTTAAGTGTAACTGAATAGCTAGTATATTTATTGAAAAAATCTAATTTATCCTCTGCGCATTAAATATTTATTTAATGAGCTAATGTGTAAAATAGTAACTCTATTTTACACATTAGCTCATTAGAAATAAACATTTTAAGGAAGGAAATACATAACTATATTGTGCTATTGTGTATACTAAATGCATAATAAAATGTATGAATCGACTTAATAAGTAAACATTATGGACCTTTGAACATAGTCTAAAGTCCATAATGTTTACAAATAAATTAAACTTTGCATAGAGTACCTACCGTTTTTGTAAAGATCTTGGCATACCTATTTCGAAAATTAATTTTGTAAAGACCTTACTACATCCCGTTATGATATATTTGGCTATGCACAGTAACTAAATCAAACCTGATATTTTTTAACGTACAATATATTAAAAAAATTTTACTCAAATACAGTCAAAACCGGATATATTAGCATCGGAGGGACCATATAACTTAGGACATTATATCCAATAGTTATTACAAGCAACATACACAAGTATGGTAGTCATATTGTCATGCGAACATTTGTATTTTATAAATATGTACGTAGTTGGTACAAAAGAGTTTTCATTTTATCCCTATTGTTCTGATTAGTTGATATCGTAGAATGTGAAATACCACATACTTTTGCATTTTCACTTTTTGACTCTCCATTTGTAACTCGTATTTTTAACCGACTTCAAAAAAAGGTGGAGGTTCTCAATTCAACTGTATCTCTTTTTAAATTGAAAGCTGGTGCTTCCCGTTGGGTCCCATTTTAATTTGGTTCAATTCTGACAAAGGCATCCATAAGAAAATCACATAAGTCTTAAATTTGCATTTAGTGTGTGCGCGACAAATAGACGAATAACTCCGCTTTTACCGATCCGATTCTCATGAAATTTGAAATGAACATTAGGTATCTAGGATGAAATGATATAATGAAAATTGTGACCTTCTACTCATCGATCTTAATGATGTAAGGGTACTGTTAGCCAAAACCAAAGAAGTTAGCCTTTGGTGCTTACAAATATATAATAAGATTACTGAGCAGAGACATACTATGAAAAGTTTGACCTTCAACTCCTCATCCCTGATGATGCATGAGTACTTCGAACCTAGACCATAGAAGTAGGCCATTTGGTGCTTACAGATATGCAGTAAGATTACTATGCAGAAATATAAGATGAAAATTTTGATCTTCAACTATTCAAACCTGATGATGCAGGGTACTGCAAGTCTAAGCGATATGAGTTAGCCATTTGGTGCTTACGGATATATAATGAGATTGATAAGCAGAGTATGATGAAAAAATTGGCCTTCAACTCTTCAATCCTGATGATGCAGGGATACTGCAGGACTAAACCATAAATGTTGGCCATTTGGTGCTTACGGATATATAATACGATTGCTAAGCAGAGACATGAGACGTCAAATTAGACCTTCAAATCTTCAACCCTGATGATGCCGAGGTATTTTGAATGTAGACCCAAGAAGTTAGACATTTGGTGCTTACGTGTATGCAGTAAAACTACTATGCAGAGATATAAGATGATCTTCAAATCCTCAAACCTGATGATGCAGGGTACTGTAAGCCTAATTTATGGTTTAGGATAAGGTTGACCTGTAGTGATTTATCTTAGATGGTTTAGGTTAGGTTGGAACATAAAAGAAAACGTAAAACTAAGCGAGCGCGGCAGCGCCCTGCGAGCGAATGCGTCCAGTTCATATAATTACAGACTTAACTTTTATTCACCTCTATATAATTTTTGTTAGTGATGGCTTAGGACTAAATTTTACATTTATGCTGAAAGTTGAATTTACGTTTGTATTTATGTTTCAATTTATGCTTTCGTGTTAATTTTATATTTACGAAGTAAAAATAAATTTTATCATCAATAAAATGCGTGGAAAAAAAATTAAACAAAAAAAATGAAACCGACTTCTATGACACAAAAAAGCAAAAAAATAATTTAAATATATGTTGGTTTCTTTCAAAAACATAGGTCTGAAGTCGGCGCTCATATTTTATACTTGTAGATTTGTAGAACATAGATTCGTCGTTGTAATCTAACAAAATATGTTGAGCGCCGACTTCGGGACTATGTACTATGTACTGTGTATGTATGTAAGAAACCAACTTATATTTAATTTTTTTTTTGCTTTTTTGTGCCATAGAAGTCGGTTTCTGTATTTTTGTTAATTTTTTTTCATTAATGTATGATGTTCCTCTCTTTTGAATTATAATAACGTGAAAACACATAATCAAATCATATACTTTAAAAAATAAATTTTCATACACGCTATCAAATGTCGCAGTCGATTATATAAGTCGCTAAACTTTCGGTCGTTATAACCGTTCCGTCATTGTAAACGATGTAGCTATAATAATCTGCTTTGACTGTGTCTCACTTACAAAATTTTGTCACTATTTTTTTATTGTAATCTACTTTGCCTATCTATTGGCACGCGTCTTTTTAGTGGCTACTGAATATTGTTTTTTTTTTCAAACTGACGAAATTTAGGTATGTCAGTAGTATAAACGCCCTTTTCCTACAATATCATATATCTACATAGGTCATTATCATTTGAGAGTTCTAGAAGCTCATTAATGTTTTTTTTGTAGGAGGTGAAGCGGTTGCTGATTACAATAATGTTGTAGAAGGAGATAAGATTATTAAGACAGCACTTGATAATTATGGGCGAATTGATATCCTTATCAACAATGCAGGCATTTTGCGTGATAAGAGCTTCCAAAAAATGAGCGAACAAGTAAGTATTTTTATTGGGCATGTAATCTTTATTATTTATAGGATTGTGACGACTTCTCGCAATTCATCAAAAGATGGCACTACTACTTTCTGAATCGCGCTATTGAAGTTTTCTTATCATCCTGCATGTATACAAGGTTGAAACTATCAGAGCATGGCCGCTCTCTAAGCATTAACAACTCACCTGATGAGGAACTCCGTTTGCTAAAGGATCATATTAATTTATTAAGGCAATAATGATTAAATGATCATCATTAATTCATTTTATTAATGTATAATTATAATAAATAAATCTTATATGATTTTAAATGATTTTATAAATGATTTTATTTTTTATCTAAATTACAAAAAATAGGTACAAGGTACATGGTAAGGTAAATGTAAATATTGATGTATAAAACCAACTGTATGGTTTTTATATGTATGTGTATCCAATAAACGTGTACAAGACGCTATATAAATGCGCGTCACTTATATGCAAAAGTTTACATTCATAATTTATTTTGCAATGTTGACCTGTCTGAATAGTTAAATAAATAAACGAATAAGTTACTCTTGCATATTCCACCGAAATTGTCACACTACGGTTTTTCAAGTTAACTATTATATAGTACAAAGTGCAATAAAAATATTATTTATTGTGTATTTACCAAGTATAGTTTTGACATGTTTTCTAAAGGTTTATATGCGTTGCCGCTTCGAACTGTAAGATTATTGTTTTTCAAGTAACTTATTATATAGTACAATACAGATTTATCGTCGTGTATTCAGCAAACAGTTGAAATATGGTTTCGCCAAATTATTTAGATGCAAAGGTAGTGATAAAATTAACTATCGTATTATGTACAATAGGATTGGGATATAATCCAAGCTGTCCACGTAAAAGGAGCTTTCAAGACTACTCACGCGGCATGGGCCACATTCAAGAAACAGAATTTCGGTCGCATCATCATGACTTCCAGCAACTCTGGCCTCTTTGGGAACTTTGGCCAGGCTAATTACAGGTAATTTTATCATAACCATTCTAATTCTGTAACAATTAACTATGTGGCTCTGAATGGTACTACTGCCTCTTCCAGTAGATTTCGTTATCATTTTAGTACTAATTATAGAAGATATTCATTTGCTGTAACAGTTTGTGCTTAGAAGTTTATACACATACTCTACACATAATCTAGCTATAAACTTCGATTAAGTTAAAAAATATTTTTTTTTTGTTACATTAATTGCAATTGGTGGCAAGGTAGTTTGTCACGGTCAATGTAAATGGCAAAGGGGTAAAATAATCAAAGGGTTGGTATTTTGAAAGAGGGCTAGATTGTTTTTTTTTACACAGTACTGCGAAACTGGGCCTAGTCGGCTTCATGAACACCCTGGCGCTTGAGGGTGAGAAGTACAACATCCTGGTCAACACCATTGTACCGACCGCCGCGTCCCGGCTCACCGAGGACATCTTACCGCCAGAGATGTTCCAATCCATGAAACCTGAACTCATTGCTCCTGTTGTTGTAAGTACTATTAGCTACTTATATAAAATACTTTTTTCTATAATAATATTATAAGTGTAATATATAGCATAAGAGCATGCACTTCACGTATAAGGTAAGGAGGTGTCCATTAATTATCTGGGGTGAGTTTGACGACCTTACGAGATTTGATGAGTTACGACCCGATACCAACACACCCCTAAATATTTTACGTTATTAATGAATGTCTTCTAAGAAGTCACTGCTAAATGGACATCTGCAATCAATAAAATATTAATATTAGAGTCCCATCTGAAGTTGGCCACAGATTGTTACCGACGAGAATTAAGTTGGAATGCCATGATAAGTTTCCTTTGCACGCCTTAAAACAATATACTGTTGTCATAAGATAATAAGTTGACGTAAGTAGCTCTGGAATCGAAGTATGAAGTTCAACCACCTCAGAATTTGTGATGCTGTTTTCATATGAATTAATTAGAACGGTGTAGTAGGTATAGTACATATTAGTACCTTTTGTTGTTTTGTGTTGTTGCATGTAGCCTCATAGGAATCTGTTTTACTCCTTGTAGGGATGCCGCAAGTGGTATGAGGCGTATATTCGCATTATTTTTTTTTTCACATCGGAAGTTGTTAGCTTTAAAACCCTAATTCAATTTTTACCATCCTTGAAATATTACTACATTCTCGGACTTTATTTTTATAGCAAGTAAATCAATATCGATTTGTTCTCAAAGGCTTCTGAATCTGAGTATGCTTTCATAAAACACCTAGAAACTGCTCATCACAGTCCAGAGGCAAATGATATCAGTGAGAATATATATGCATTCCACTGTAATCGAAAGTAATAAACGTAAACAACTTTATCAGTTTTACAGCACTTGCGTATTTTGATAACGCGCAAACATAATGTATTATAGAGCTATAAGTAACTAGAATTAATTAAAAAAATCAGTTCAAGTGTGAATTGGGCTAGAGATTCAATATAACGTTCCATAATATTTATGTTGAAGAGTTATAAAAAAAATGTGTTTTTGTTTACGTTTAGGTTGATACTCTTTGCTCGATTATATATTCATTCGATTCACACTTGCCAATTTGTATTTTGTTTTTTTTTTCTTTAAACTCTATTACACTGAGATTAGCGTTTGTTTGGTTTTTCAATAAGACAAAAAGTCTTGAAAAAAAAACATGTTTAGTCTACGCGTTCCGACCTTCACATATAAGTTTTTTCATTCTTTTGAGGATATTCGCTGGAATTAACACATATTTTGAGTAAACATATTACAACCGGCTACTTATTGTATACTATATAAAAACAGGTAGACACAGTAATACGTTTCAATTATATAAGGAATCTAACCACCCACTAAACAGTGGGCATGGTAAATATCTTTTACATTTGTACATTATATTACAATGTTTATAATAACATTGTATTATTATGTATAAATGTTAAGGATCCGGGAGGTATTCGATCTAAGAGGGTACCCCTCGAGGCCCGAACATCCTTGCCCAACCGCCCTTATGTTGACATACCCGTAGCATATGACCTTACCGGGGGGTAAGACGTCCCCGAATATATATAAGGAATCTTAATGAACAATATTATCCTAAAAACAATAAACACCTTTACCTACACACTTACATAATATCATATCTTATCGTAAAAGCCGCTTACCTTATCAATAATGTAAGATAATGTAATATTCGAGTACGAAAATAATATATTTAGGCATTGAAGATATATGTAATTATGTTTATGACTGATCGTCATCGAAATCATATCATAATATAGCAAAAGTTTATCAAAACACTAATCCTCATCAATTTTACGTGATCCGTCATATCGGGTACTATTATATGTAATAATTATAGGCATTGAAGCTGAATCCAATTGTTTGTTGAGCTTGAATGACATATTAAATCTACAATTCTTTCAAAAACAATGCAGATATTATACTTTATACTTATCTACCTATTACCTACAAGAACTGAAAGATTTATTACTAGTCAAGTATGGACTAAGAAAATTAGTGCATATATGATTGGATTTAAAAGGTTTATAAAAGGTGGTAGAACTCTTTGTGGTTCGACATCGGAAGCACCACCGCCACACCTATTTCTGCCTAATAACAGCAGTGTTACGCGCTGCTATGTTCTGGTCTGAAGGGTGTGGTAAGGGAGACATACTTTACCGAGGCATTCCATCTTAGTCCTCAGGGGTAGCAACGCAT
>MOOZ01000264.1:382211-409354 GCA_002930495.1 Cecropterus lyciades
AATTTCACGATTATTACTTGCAAGTTATTCGCTGTAAGCTATAACTCAAGTTCAAATAGTTAATTTACTGTTTTAAATTCTGTTTCTTTAACTCTTTTTACTACTTAAGAGGCCGTTCAGTAAGAGAGTTCAATTAACTGTTTTCCCTTTACTGTAAAACAAGATTTGTATTTAAAGTACGAACGTTTTACCTAGACACTAAGCCATGTTGATGCTAGAATGTGATGGTCTTATGGAATATTTCCTTGACAATTGAGGATTATTTAATATCATTTGTCACCGATTTGAGGATCAAAGCAGGCTTTAATCAGTAAAGTTTATTCGATAAGTTCGGAGTACATTTCATAAATATTACTCGTATATTATGATATACTTTCAGACATTAAAATTTCTTCCAATATACCTTCACCTTTTATCTGAAAGTAGGTGTTAATTGATTTATGAAATACGATGTGTGTATTTTGAAAACTTAGTAACTCAGCCGGAAATTCGGCGATATAAATAAATGTGCCCATAACAGTGTCATTACCAATGACAATAACAATATTTTAGTAAACGTAAAGCGTGCTGGGTCGTACCCGTGCTCCGACAGTGTCTGTTCGAAGTTTGTATTTTCTTTTATATAGTATGGAAGTAGCAAACGAGCATGCAGCCCACTTGATGGTAAGTGGCTACTGCCGCCCATGGACATCTGTAATCAACCCTAGGTAAGATCAAAGTCTCACTTAAAGTTGGCCACAGATGCGTTGCTATCCCTGAGGACTAAGGTGGAATGCTTCGGAAAAGTATGTCTCCCTTACCATACTCTTTAGACCAGAACACAACAGCGCATAACACTGCTTTTATTAGGCTTTCGGAGTCGAACCACAAAGAGCTTTACCATCTTCAAGTTTGTATATATGCAAGATATTATAGAAAATACTTCGATAGCGTCATTCAGAATACTAGTGGCGCCATCTCTTGATAACTTACGGAAACTCGCCTTCATATTACTAACAGTACAAATATTGTTGTAGGGGATGTGGTTGGTAACCGCAGTGGTGGCGCTGGGTGTGGCCGTGGCGTTTGCGACGCCGTGTGAGGAGGCGCGCATGCGGTGCGCCTACCGCACCGGCTGTGGTGCTGCGCTCAACAACTACATGCTGTTGTGTAACGAAGTGTTCTCAGAGCCGACGACTGTGTGCCCGAAGGCCTGCGAGCATGCATTGATCGCACTCACGTCTACCGAAGAGGGGAAGGAGCTTATGAACGTGAGTCCTATCTTTTATCTTTTAAAACTTTTTTAAATTTAACTTTGTGGTCCCATGCGGTAGTGTTATAGCGACACCTTTTTCTACCAAGTTTGGAGTGGCACTAATACTAGTATGAAGACGGTTTACAAGATGATAGAACCAGTGTCGTTCCACAGAGCAGGTATCACCGACACACTTTTTCTTAACGTGAAGCAGTTTTTGTGTTTCGCTAGATGGGTGTTGTTTGCGGGTCACTTATATATAAGGCGACCTTCGTAGTCCTTGCGAACAGCAACGCACCTGTGACCGACTTCAGATGGAACTCTTGATCTATATGAAGTAGCTTACTGATGTCCACGGGCGGCAATAACCACTTACCATCAGATGAACTGCATGCTCGTTTGCTACTTCAATCTGATAATACAGGCAGTTTGTGACTTATTGTAATGCTTAATTACAATAAGTCACTAATGTAATAAATTACAGCTAGACTTTTTATTTCGAAGTAACATTGCGTTAATGGAATGTTTGTTTTCTGATCCTCAGTAGTTCAAAAGGATATCTCTCAATCAATTTCAAAATTAAAAAAAAAATCTCGAAGCATTAAAAAACTTTTTCATTCTAGGTATTTGACTGCCTGGTATTACTAATGTCCTTGGTAAAGCGACAGTGATCAAATACAATCATGTTGCAAATCTCGATCTTATCAGACATGACACTAATGTTGATTGCATGTACATTCTGTACATGTGAATAAGTTTTGTTTCATTAAGTTAAATAAAACTTAAGGGACCGAGACTTACCTTGTACTTATTTCGTAGGCATGTAAGCATGTGAAAATAATCTTACTAATATTATTAAAGTGAATGTATGTGGGGATGTATGTGTGTTTGTTATTCAAAAACTACTGGAGAAATTTCGCTGAAATTTAGGAAACGGATAGTTTCTGAATAGATAGGATTTTCTTATTAGATAGGATTAATATCGTGGTAAACTTGATTGAAGCAGGCGGAGCCGCGGAAATAAGTTAAAATAGATTGTCAATAATAATAGTTAAGATAGATTGTCAATAAGGTAATTAAACTTAAAGATGAAGTAGTGATGTTTTAATTGAGCTTTAGAAATACAGAAAGTACATAAATAAAATCTTAAGCTAGTTTTGACATAGTAGTTACGACCAAATGATATTGGTCCACAGTTTAACTCCATTACTCAATTAGGCCAATTGTTTTTATTTTGATGCCTATTAATTTTGTTTAATTTGAGTTACGAGTGTTTATGGAGTCCAATCACATTCAAGCTCATAAATGAAGTGTTCAGCTGTACTAAGGTTGAACTTGTCACAATAAGTTCTCATCAACCGTTGTTTATAGAGTGTCTTCCAATTGAGAGTACGTCCAGTGTCTGTTGAGCTCTTATTGTGGCGAGGAATGTCTTGTTATGGATTCAAAGAGCAGGGGAGAGAGGTCTAAAGCCGTTGGTGCAGCGAATGCGCAGACGCCTAGTAATAAAATCTAATTTAGACGTCAGATTTGTCGGACACGACGCAACGCCATTACGAGACGAGGGTCGCGGTTGTCGACCTCGCCTTACGTAGACGTAGACAAATATGGACATGATGTGATGTTTTACACTTTTCGATTACCTTAATAATGCACGGCACTGAACCATGCCTTATTCAGTAAAATTTCCACTTAGATAATATAATTTTTATTTTTCCTTAGCTTTGTCTCTCTTATACCTATTTTAAATAAGTATTATTTATTCAGATTTAAAACATGCAATCATTTGTAAGTAATAACTCTAAGTATTGTAATTTAGTAAACAGTACAAAAGATTAGGCACTCACCACGAAAATAGATGGGTAGTTTTGTAGTAAACGTTTCCAGGCATGTTACGTAACTTTAAATTTAAATAACTTTTTTTGGGATGTATTGGATAGATCTTAATTAAAGAAAGACTACATGTAACACTAAGATAAATATATTCTAAGCATATTTTCAATCTTTTAAGTTAAATTCAGTAGTTTTATTGTATTGTATTGTATAATGCGATTTCAAATAGTAATTTCTATTATTACTTATTCTTAGTAATCCAAATATTGACACGCCGAACTTTCCTTTACTTATATTATTGATTTTTAGTTTAAGTCTAATTTTCAGTTTAAGTTGTAGTTATTAAATATTTTCTTACTTAGAAAATATAATCAAAATCTGAATAAAAAATCATACGTGCTAGAGAACATACCTATGTACATATGTAGTAATAAACATAAATAAAGCCAATTTGTGAAATAATAAATAATGGTAAGGACAGGAAAAAAATTGAGTAAAATTTTTATTACCACAATTTATTGTGACAACATAGAAAATAAAGTTAGGCGATGACAAACGTAATTTCTCTTACACGATTCCTTAGAAACATGCCAAAAATATTTTGTGCACTCGGTCCCAATAAATTAATCTAACATTTCTTCTGTCTTAAAACAACTGCATGTTTTTTAATATATGATTGAAGTAGTAAATGAGCTTGCAGTCCACTTGATAGGAAATGGCTAATACTGCCCATAGACATCTGTGATCAACCCCAGATAAGATTTAAATCCTACCTGATGTCGACCAAAGTGCGTCACGATGAGAATAAATTTGCAACGCCCGAATAAGATTTTTTTTAACAAATTGGAGTAGCAAACGATCATGCAGTCCGCTTTATGAATGGTGGTCGCCAATGAACATACGTAAGCATATAGAAGAGGAGTTCTATCTGAAGTCGATCAAAGATGCGTTGCTACTCCCGAGGTCTAAGATGGTCCCCTCGTATATAAGAAAGTCGGTAACTACAACCTTACATCGAAACGTAAGAACTGCTTCACGCTAAAAATAGGTGTGGCGGAGGGCCGGTCGACCTACACTTTTATATACGGTTATACCACCTTCAGAAATATCTATTACATAGGGATGCAAGAGTGTGGTAAGAGATACATCTTACCACACTCTTCGAACCAGAACACAGCAGCGTTTAACGCTGCTAATATAAGGCAGAAATAGCTTGGGCGGTGGTTCCGATAAAGGTACCATGAGTAATATGAAACATTTGTAATGGATGTACAACTTTGATAAGTGGGTAGATTGTATAAGATACCTAAATCTTTATTCATGTGAACATATTAAGGTATTAATAAATTATTAATTTTTAAGCAAGCCGTTTAACAACTTACCAAAAAACTAAACTGAATAGACAAGTTTGATAGTTGTCGGAAATTTATTCACGTTCGATTTTGATTGACGTTATTAAAATTTAGTATTATCTACCTACTTAGTTAGGTAGTATATTTTCTGACGACCCGCGTTGCGGAGCGGTCACAATACTGGTCTGCCACGCAGGGGGTCCCGGGTTCGATCCCCGGCCAGGCAGACATCTGAATGATGAGTTTAGATTTCTGTTCTGGGTCTGGGTGTTTGTGTATTCGTCTTTGTGTGTCCATGGCACCCACGACACAGGAGAAAATCCTACTGTGGGGTTATGAATGTAAAAAGAGTTTATGTTTATGTTATTTTACATGCCATTGATAACTTAATATAAAGACCACATAAAAAATGTAAAGTCTGCATTGAAGGCGGTACATCCAGTATTTATTAAATGTTAAATTTAACAATTTGCTTTATATTGTACAACATATTATGTATTGTAACAAGGCGACCTCCCTGCTAGGGTTCCTTAATGGATTTTGCGCCTAGTTTTGTATTAATTTTTACCAGAACGCAAGGTGCAGTGTACAAAGAATCGATAACTGAAAAAGCAACGAAAAATATGATAACCTTTGTATTCTTAATGTCACCTAAAGTTCACGATCGTGTTGCAATATAAAATAATTGGACAAGTGTCAGCTTTATTATTTATGACAAGATAAAGTGTCTTATTTTGCGACTTTACTGGACTTAATTTATTTTATAGTTTGAAGAATCTCATAAATAATTAAATTATAGTATTTTCGTTTCGGTTTTTTTTTTGTAGTTTTGTCGTTTGACCATTTAAACTTAATTAACTTGCTTTAAATTTATCTTCGTCGATAAAGTTAGCTTGTAATGGCCGCTAACGGTGTGATTACTGAGTTGAGGCCATTGGGCAATGTGTATCGAAACGCAGGGCAAAGGAGCGACTGCGTTCAGCCTTGAGATTTGACGTCTTGATCGGGACCTACCGCAGCGTTTCTTGCGCAGGCGCAGGTGTTGCCGCGTTCTCACAAAAAATATAGCGTAAGACGGAGGCCACTCTTTTATTTATCTGTGGCATCGGTTCAACATCACCAATAAATTGAGTTTTAATTAAATGTTCCCGTCAAAAGCGGTCAATTAGTTACGTCGATACAAACGGCACGCTCACTCACTCATAAATTCCATTTCGAACCCGATTCTGAATATGTTATTTTTGCTTTGGTTTATGCTAATGTGCCAATTAGGAGAGAAGTAGTAGCAAAATATGCCACTACATCCGTTTCATGCTAGGGTTCATTTACCTTTAATTTACTGGAATATAACTGTTACGAATGTATTTGACACGAATTAAATACAATACGCGTAATTGTAAATCGAAGAGTGCGTCATTTCATATATGATGTATATATATTATTTATACCAAAACCTATATTTCAGTACCTATATGGAAAAAAGGATATATATATTGTACTTATTGACTATCTACATAGTCTATGTGTTTGCTCTTGTTTGTTTGCTCTGTCATCTTACGAGTCGATATTTCTCTTTCGCATGTTGTAATAACTAATATCATATGACTACCTCGATAATGAAATAACATTATTTGGCATGAAAATAGTTTGATGTTTATTCTGCACACATTGAGAATTATTAAACCAAATACCTAATTAAGATTAAGAATTAATTTTCAATGCTTCGGTAATCTCATAGTTTTTGGTCTCGTAAAATATTTTACAAACACGGAATGTTATTATCAAAAATAATGAATGTTCGTACAGACGTAGATTTACGAGTTTCCCCGAAAGTTTACATTAGCGGGTGTAAAATCATGGTTTTATAAAAACAGTAATTTTATATGCACTATAACGGTGTAAATTTGTTACAGTGTCGGTGTGAGAACGAGTACTGCGAGGAAGCGAAGCAACGGATCGACATTTGTCGACCTCAGGTTCTAAGGGGAGCAGCAGACGCTACATCATCCTGTCGACTTTCACAACTCATCTGCTTGGCCGACGCACAATGTGCCACGGCCCTTGGCTACTACCGTCAACTATGCAGATCCGTGTATCGAGGTAGAAAATGTTCGAGCAAGTGTCTCAACTCCATTGAAATATTACGTAAACAGGAAAAAGCAGCTGCGCTGATGGTATGCCATTGTGACGGCAATGAAGATTACGACTGTCCACGTATGCAGAACAATGTCGCAAGACTATGCTTCCATAAACATTCTAAAAACCATACAAAAGGTTACGAAAGAGGCTACAATGAGAAGCATCATAAGAGACCACCGCACCAGGACCTCCAGTCCGCAGCGAATTCCACTTGCGTCACGGGTCTCTTGATATTAGTCTGTTTATTTCTTACTTCTAGGTTCAACTCGTGACACATGTGCATTCTCGAGGACTACCTCATAGGAAAATAAGTTTTAAGTCGTAAGCATCAGAGTGCAATGCTTGTTGTAAAAATGTATAGGACTAGTTTTACGTGCATCAAGCGAGGAATAGCAAGGGTAACGTAAGATAGTGATGTTGGATACCTATAATTTTAAGTGTTGGAGGAAAATTATGTGTGCATATGCCCCGTTAATACAGATATCTGAATAAAGCGTGTAGGGAACGCTTTCGCCGCCCACGGGCGCGTGCGCGGGCGTCGCTATAAATACGGCGGCGCCGGTGGTCCAGTGACAAATGCTGGACTGTTCCCGTCTCGGCGCCACGCCGATTGATCTAACGGTTGGCCCGGTAACGCGATGTCAAACAGATGAATTTACACGCGACATCTCTCTCTGTCCCTCTGTCTGGTATAGATCTGAAAAGAAATAGGGCAAAGTGTGAGTCGATCTCGCATACAGAGGGTTCCGTATCACCAATTTTTCTAATTTTTGTTTAAATTTTAGTATTTGAAATCATAAGTTTAAAGTGTCAACCTTTTACGACGTATCAAATAAATAAACTTAGAAAAGGCGAAAATACCGGTTGTGCGTATAGGGATCCATTACTTATTTTTTATATCTTTGAAAATTCTAGTTTTTTTTTATTGCGACCATAACAACACTGTAAAAAATTACAAGTGTCTATTAAAAATGTTCTAAAAGTAGCCCAGAAACAGACTGTCTGTCTCATAATGAAGACCTAGAAAAAGTCCTGTTTTACCTCTGGGTACGGAACCCCAAAAATGAACCAACGTTCGAACGTTTAACGAAGCTGTTGTCGGTCTGGGAAGTGGATGTCTGATGTAGCTAATTCCGGTAAGCAGGACACTAATCGCCTTTCAGTAACGTCGCCGCGATACAAATATGCGGTTTTGGATGCCAGCGACACTTCACATATTTTCGAATCCTTTTCATGTCTTTAACCGATGGTTAAATATTTATTTCTGAACTCATTAATGCATTTATCGGAAGTTTAGGCCATCGTTAGAGATAATTAAAATTAAGAACTCTTGACTCATCTTAACTAACTTGGTCTGGAACTTGAAAAGTATTTCGATAAAGCTTGGTTAAATATAACGATTGTATTCATTTTATCAATATTAACAATGAATCTAATTACGTTAATACTTTTCTTTGGATATTTTTATTCATTGATAATTTGGTATAAACAATCTTTTCACTAATCAACACTAGACGCAATTTTGCAAAACATTTACCGCTGTTCTAATTTAGCGCTTACCGCGAAAATACCACTCATGGAGGTTCTGAGAACATTCAATGGATGGTCGGGATTGGTGGTTTCTCGGTACATACACCTCGCTCGTAATGAAGTGGTCGGAACCGGTCCCCGGCAAGGTCTCGTGCTCCGATTGCGGCCGCGTAAACTGATATCAACGAAAAAAGTCACTCTAACTGTATTTACGAAACGTGGCTATGTTGAAATGCTTTCCGCGTGTAGATTGTGATAATGTATTTTGGGATAATTTAATTATAAAGGTTATCTTTGATTAATCGGATGCGTTTGTCGTAGTAAATGATCTATCTTAAAGTCTTTGTTTTCGTTTTGTATATATCTGGAAAGTAAACATAAATTAATATCTGTTCTGTTAAACAATCATATTTCATACTCATATTATGAAGGCAAAAGTTTTGTGAAGACGTATGTATGTTTGTTACTCTTTTACGTAAAACTATTGATCCGTTTACGTTGAAATTAATCAGACATATAGTACACATATACTTTATGTCCTGCATTACACATGATATGTTCTTCATCGTGGTAAATGACCAAAGCGGACAAAGCCTCGGATAAAGGCAAGTATCCTTCTAAATTAATTTAACTTCTCAGAAAATATTAATAGTTACTCTCTTCAGATATACACTTATGAACGTTTAAATTATGGGAGAAAATAATTAAGTACCGTTGCCAGTATAGTGCGATACGTTAATTAACAGTAAGTTCTATCCAATTAGGGACAGCATTTTGCGCCAAGCTTAAAATTAAATGATTAGCACCTTGTCATTATTGATATCGTTTTCTTAGCCGAATCACTTCGCACGGGATCATAAACAGATCGAGAGTATGACTTTGTTTTCTTGAAGGAGATAAAGTAGCTAATTGTGTCAGATTTTCACCTAATCTGCATCAAAATTATGTGCGTATCAGAAAATGAAAGTTATCACGATAAATATACAGGCGAGGGAAAACATCGTGGTTTTTGCAAAGTCAACGATACTAGGTTTTAAGTTTTTCTATTTTAGTTTCTCTTTTGTATATATGTATAATTTGTAAATAGTAAATAATTAAGCTAATTTATTATGTTTAAAAATATTATACTGGAAAAAGAACACAAAATAACATGATGGATTACTGAAAAAGAACATCCGTAATCTTCTAAATGCAAATTAAATTATGAAATACGTTAAAATAATATACTATAAAAGTATTTTAAAAATCTATTTTTTTCTTTTATTTCTCATCGTGGACGTAAGTTGTGACTATAAAAGAGGTAATATTCTTCTATTAAGTGCTGACTCTACCTATGAAATGTTTTATTATATTAGGTATGGGCTGTTTTATTCGAATGCACGTTAGCATATCCGTTTGTGTTACTGGAATAGTCTCTAATCCTCTATACAATTAAATAAAATGAAAATGTCTGAATGTTGTATCAAAATATTTATTTGTTTCTAAGTTATTGTATTTTACAAAATATCAAATATGAATACATTTCATCACTAAATTAAATAACTTCATTACTTTTCTTTTACTCTGTATGGATGACACTCGGTGGAATTGCAAAGGATATTTATACAAAGTACAGCATTTTTACTCTAGCAATACGCACTTGGCCAGCGCAGCGCGGTGGATAATGGCCTGAAACTCTCTCAATCTGAGGGAAGACTCATGCCCAGCATTTTGACAATAATGGGTTGACGACGACAGCACTGAAAGATAGGAATAAAAGCATCAGTTTATTCTTAACTTCGAAAAATAAATCCTGCGTATAAATCAAAAAACTAGCGGACGTGCGCGCAAGCAACGCCGCGCGGGAAGTGCGTAACGAAAATTAATCTGCAAATTGTCATTATTCGTGTCATACGCACAATTTATGTTTAATTCTCCGTAATTTCAACCCTGGCTCGTTGGTATGCGCGGTGCAAGGAATCTCGTACTAATGTTTTGTCGCCCGAATCAAGACTCGCTTTATGCATAATGCAACAAGCACGATAATGTGGGGAATATGAATGAACTTAAATCTTTTTAAAGACATTTATTCGCCGCGCCTGACGTGTCTCACGTACGTTTTCGCTGTTTAAGTTACAATCTTTGCTACTTACAATATGAAAAATAAACAAACTGGTGTTAGTACTGTATTAGTATATCGTTAAAAGAATATATCTTATCTATACATTTTACTAATTCTCATATTGTTTTAAAATATAATTTTATTATTATATTCATTATTTGACTTTCATGCAACATACATCGCGTCTTCTACTTAAAAATTCAACATTAATGTTATAAGATAAAATATTATGATAAATATGTATATGTCAGATAATTTAGTATTTATTTAAATATAGTGTCAAATTTTATATTTCAGTATTGTAGTATTAAAATGTGTTGTTTCTGTATATAATTAAGTTGTTCTTTTACATACATATGCGTTGTGTGCCTGAGATTATTGTCTGCTTAATAAATAATTATTTACTACGTTTTAGTTATAAGTAATTATTAATTATTTAGAATCACAAATATATCAATAATATATTTGTGACTCTTCTTTGTATAGGTATTTGCGCAAAACTGAATTTCATATGATTTATTTAATTTCAATTTTCCGACTATTTCAATTCGCTCTATCATAGAGCTACTGTTTTATAATTAAATTGAGAAGCTAAAGATTCAAGACATTGATGCCATTCATTATCACTTTTATAGCTGTTGTCATATAAGTTTAGCAAATTTATGGCTTATGATATCTATAATTTAGTGTGAACTTTTCATGAGAAAGTATATGACTTTACCTTTTGTTATTATCGCAATATACAAATTTCATTTTTACGTTGCGATAATTGGTAAAAGTAGATAAATAAAAAAACATTAGCTGTAATACATTAAATGTAAAGTTGCCATATATGCCACATCCAGTGCATTTTAATCTCTGTAAGACTGCTACTGCTTTCTGGAACGGGTAGTTCCAGAAAGCAGTAGCAGTCACACAGAAAGCAGTTCCACTTTTATTAAAGTAAAAAGTACCTAACTAAAAGTAAAAAATTGTAACTTATTGTTAGTTTAGTAATTTTTGTTTGTTTTCTGTACGCACAATATAACCAAAATGTTTTTTTTTGTATGGGAATTGTAAATTCTTGATGAGAAGTAAAGATCTAAAACCATAAAGTACCTACTGTAGTACCTACTGGAAGTGGCATTTACAGTGAAAGTTTTATAATCTTTTTTATTTATTTATCGAATGCTATCTTAATATGTTATTAATATTTTGTTACTTCTAAACTGTTTATGTTACTGTTGTAACTAAAAGTTACATTCTCTTCTCCGTGGAAAATTTGGATAGTAGGTATTCAAAAACGATATTATCTAGACGCAAAAATTTTAAACATTTCGATTTATTTGATTAATTTCAAATAAGAGTGTTGCACAAACAGAAGCTGGATTTTTTGAAAAACGGTATTATCTAGACGCAAAAAATTTCAAACATTTCAATTTATTTGATTAATTTCAAATAAGAATATTGCAGACACAAACAGAAGCTGGATTTTTGAAAATGTATCCCAGCAAAAGATGACAATCGACGACTTTTAACCATAATACTTAATTAAGTTTTGCGCACTTTAATTATATTATTTGTACAGTTCTGAAATAAATTTAGTTGTAAATTAACTTAGTAGTTGTATATAAGTAGATTAATAATGATTCCCTGTCGTATAAGCACAAGTAATAAAACTCATTAACCACAGTTTACCAAAGTGAGATTATTAGAATATGATACAATGTAAATAGTATAAGCGAATAGCTGCTGATACATTATTTTTAATGATTTTCGTACAAAGTATTTTAGAATTAAATTCATAATTTATTTTAAAATAACTACGATTAGTTGTAAGAATTGTTGCATTTGTTTCGTTTTTGTGAATTTTTTAAGGTTTTTAGTTGTATTTATTTTCCGAAATTTCAATAAATTTTCTGTTTTCTACACGTGTAATTTTATTTTACCCTCGCATTTCAAATAAATCACATGAATTTCGCATCCATGGCTAAATAGGCGGTTTTAACAAAAACATTTTTTTTCGAAATGGTGTTTGTAGGTATCTATGAAATTGCCAAGTTGTCACTTTAATTACAAGGCTAAAGGTAATCAAAGTTAGTTAATTTGTCGTAAAGTGGTCACTGCCGTCAACGTGAAAATCTCTAAGTAGACCCGAAAAACATGTCTAATACACACGCGCTGCTGCTCCTCAGAACTTATATTGAAACTTTAGTAAATACTAATACATAACAACTATATTTATTATTTAAATGTCTGCCTGGCCAGAGATTGAACCTAGAACTCTGCTTGTCACACCGCTATGATATCCATAACGCAATCATGATCTCATGATAATATAAAGCCTACATACACCTTGCTTGGTGAACATTTTTGAACAAACATTTTAAGTAACGTTAATATCAACTTGAAAGTTTAATATGAATGTTATTTAAATATACCTCATAAAGTAGAAAGCAGGATTATTTAATTTTTATTAAACTTAAAAGAATCATTTGTTAACGCAGCTGTGACTACTCGTAGCAGGTGAATCTACTGTGAGCCGTATTTAGTTTAAATAATAGCCATTTAGTGTCCATAAACCGAAATAACGTTGTACTTTATATTTCAAGTAAAATAAATATACATCTACGTACATTCCCTTACATATAAGGACAATTTATGCTTCGTTTTTGCATGACTGTGAAGCGCAAAAAATAAAATTAGGATCTACGCCTTTATCTCTACTAGTTATTTAATTTGTATTACATCGTATACTAGGATCTTTTTGAGGCAATATGATTTTATTGTGTTATCTACTTTGATTAAGTACTACAAGATATTTTTATAGAAGCTATAATACAAGACAATTCAGATATATAAAACATTTCAAATATTTATTATTATGCATTAGTGACTTAAAATTAATTAGTACTCCAAATTGAAATCATAGGAAAACACCATGTCCGGCTTTGGAATAGTAATTGTGTGATGATAAATTCATTTACCCATAGTAATGATGGCTCAGTGGTTTAAAAATGCTCACGTTTTTAAACTACTGCTCATGCTCTTAGTTTCTTGGGTTCAATCCCACGCACCTAAGATTTTAGAAATCATGTATTTTTATATAAAAATATGATAATATCGTATGTATATATATACATACGATGTATTAAACTTAAATTATCACTTGTTGTAACGGTGAAGGTAAATATAGTAAACAAAGAAATCATAGTAAAGAATCCTATAGGTACACCTGTTTTGAATAAGGTGTGTAATTTCTACCAATAATAAAGCGCGTTCGACTAGACTTACAACTTTTTCCAATTTGGGAGGACATTTTTACCAGTAGTGGGACAGCAATTACTTGACGATAAGTACATTAAACTATTTAAATGTGTTAAAACATCGTTAATTGGTCTGTACTTGTAGTACAGACTAATCAAACGACGTTTCAAGATACAGACCAATCAAACATCAAAAATGTCAGTCACTTTTATAAATTCGGTGTGACGGTTTTTATGTGAATTCATTTGCATACACAGCATTTTTTGCGAGAAATACCCCCAACGGTAATTTACGCAAGTTGGCACATCCGTTCTCACGGATCGCGCTCTAGTTTGCCAAAATGATCACGTACTGCTGACCACTTCACTCAAGTCAGCGGTTTAGAGCCCTCGAATTTGTAAGCGGAGGGTCTTGATGGTGCCTCTCGGCTCGAGGGTTTCAATAGAGCATATCCTGAGGGGCGGCATCCGCTCCGCAAATAAGCGTGTGAACTTCATCTGATGTGATTGAGCCCTAAGTAACTTTTTTGTAAGACTCGGTAATGAGAATATTTTTCAGTTGTGTTGTACGTACAGTTGTTCAAAGATAGAATGTAGTTAAATGTAGATAATAAATGGTTGTTTTGAATTTTTTCAAAAATTGTTGGCGATGATCAAAATTTTACATAAGTAAACATGTCTCTTTTGTTTGTCATGTATATGAATATCAAATAATATCTTTTTTGCTTGCGATTCTATTAACATAGAAAAAGGTATGCGTTTCTATATAAATACGTGTATTAGGTATTAAAGTTGTTAGCAATAAGCGCAATAACAGTAATTTCCATTGCAACACAGTAATTTGCTAATAGGTCACTCGTCTTATACGACTACAGTAATTTATGGTATTCATGATATGTTGTACTTAGTTACCGTATATATTGCATATCTTACTAATATATTAAATAAGAACGTTTGTGAGGATGTATGTGTGTTTGTTCCTCATTAAAGAAAAAACTATTTTTAATAAGATAAGTAGCAAACGAGCACGCAATCCATATGATGGAAAGTTCTGATTGCTGCCCAAGGACATCTGTAATCAACTTCATACTGAACAACAGTTCTATCTGAAGTCGATTACAGATGTGTAGTCCCGGGGACTAAGATGGTCGTCTCATAAGAAAGTGGGCCAGCAGCCACACCCTTCCACCGAAACGCAAGAACCGCTTCATGCTAGAAATAGGTGTGGCGGTGCTACGTCCCCGTCGAATTACACTGGTTCTACAATCTGTCAAATTACTATTAAAACGTACATTATTCAAAAGAGAAATTGTCACTTACACAACTTACATAGAAAGCAAACATAACAGACATAAGATCGACATTGGACTTAATAAACATTACTATATCTTCTTGATCAGTCTTCAACTTCAAAATAAGAAATTGTAATGCAAACGTTTGCATTTTTAACAGGTTTTTCCGAAAAATTATTGTGTGACTCCATAATATTATTGTAAATAAGTATTAGTGACATTACAAAATCATAAGCAGTAACGAAAAACTGTAATTTTAAAACATTTTCATCTAATCAAACCGCTAGCCAAATTCGCGCTTCGTTGTATTGTTCTCCAAGTGGCGGCGCGCTGGGTGGTCCCAATTACACGGAGCCTGTCCCACCAGTTCACGTGGCCTGACTGATTGCCACTCCGAAATAGAACCTTGACGGACTTAGACAAAGTGAACTGGAATTCCTAAATTAGAAGTTACAGATGTTATTTGGTCACGGTACCACGTAATGTACCTACTTTTTATTATTTCTTACATCTCTATTACGTTGAAATCTTTTGAATCTACTAGTTTGATCATTTTGCTTTCTCTGTACTGTTGATGTGGATCTTCATCGTAAAGTATGAAGTTATTAGAAAATAATCGTTAAAGGCTTCAGCTCAGTTCAGTTCAGCGACACTTATCTACACGATTCTACAAGATCAGACACATAAAATTGTAAATATGAATTAAAATAAACTCTTTTATTCTTCCTAAATACGATTTATAGAGTTATTACCCTTTTTACTTTTTGCCTGGTGGTCGTCCACTATAATTGATAAAGAAAATATGACTAAAATCGTTAAACAAATGAGAAAAATGTTCTTAGTCGTTTTATCTTCGCCTATTACAATGATGAGAAAGCAAAAGAAAACATGCGAATAATTTAATTGTTATTAATAATTGATTAAATTGAACTACATATATAAACATGAGATTTTATGTAACGTTCATACGAGTAAATACGAGCCCATCACTTCACATGTACTTTACATTGCAATGTGGTAAAACGAAAACAATGAGTGTTTTGAGGAAACAAGATGAACTTGTACTAAGGATACTATTTTCAGTTTCCTTGGATAGAGTTGTCTGTGGACCACCGAGTTGGAATCAATGATGCTGGCACGACGCTCCACGCCTTCATCGTGAGGCGCACATTATACGATTTGTTTTCAGCGGAATATCAAATGTTACATTTAACGTTCCATTGTATGTTGGTTTTTAGACAGTAACCTATTTAGATAAGCATAAATACAATCACGGCTATCGACAGCAGTAATCTACTTTTGTAATTTATGTATTTGAAGTAGCTAACAGCGGCACTGATCGCTGATAATAATGAAATAACAATTGTTAGTGGTGAATTATAAAATAAGTCTGTCGCTTATTACATTTTAATGTATAATCTTACAATACTACAATTTTGAAAATTTTCATAGCGTATTACATAGGCAAGAATATTAGGTAATGCTAAGTATAAATTTCATGGTGGACCGGTTAGCTCCATGAGGTTCATCTTAAAAAAATGGTCATTAAGTCTTTTTTCAGAACCTGTGCTCTGCTATTAGCGGTAGGAGAATCCTTGGCCTGTAACCCCCTTCCATTTAGACGCCCACGGACGACGATGATCATTGTTTAATCTGACCAGCTAATGTTGACCGCCGCGCTGCATTCCTGTTTTCTAGATGTATTATTATGTTAGTGTTGCAGCGTTCACAATCCGACGTCTTTGCAAATTTTAATACAATGCAAATGTTAAATCATGTTTAATTTACAGAATGTACGTTCAAAATTGAAGAAACCCAACAAAACTGTATTTCCTCGAAGGATCAAAGCATACTGTGGGAATATATTGACGTATCATTCCCGTAAACACCACAATTCACTCGGTAATAGTTCGAACGTTAATGTTTTATTGTTTTCTCCAAAGCTGTGAGCTTATGCATCTGTAATCACAATTATTTTGTCGTTTCCTGCGGCGGTAGGGCGGCTCTGACAAAGTGGCGACTACTACTTCCTTATGTAGATGTACTAAATCGGTTTTAAACAACCGGGTACCGAGTTATTCCTTATAAGGAGGCATGGCGACACTAGCCTGACTCGGCCACACAGACGCCGCCAAAATAGAAGTTAATGACTATCTATAATTAAGAGTTCTACAGAGATCCACATAACATCAAATAAGATCTATCTTATAATATCTTCAGTGAAACATGTTGTGTGTTCAAAGAAAGACAAACATTAAATAAAAAAGCAAACATGAGGACTGCCCACAGAAGTGAAAACTAATAAAAATACCTAAAGTAAATTCTCTCATATATACATATAGATACTTACATACAGAAGTTGCGCTAATAATGTCGTGAGTTCAATGTTTCCTTCTGCCATCTTAAAAATGCGCAACGCGCCTAAATAAGTTTTCACTTCAAGAAACAGTTACTATTCTATATAAAAACATAATATACTTATTGTTTCACTGAAGGTGTCACGTACAATATTAGTTACTACGAACGTAAGCTATTACGTACAATATTATATTTATAACCAGGTGGTTTGTATTACCTGTTTGAAGTTTTAAATGTAATCCTAGAAGTGTTATGCAATTTGAATTCGATTACCTAAACATTTTAAAAATAAAAGATCCTAAGGATCGTGAAATATTAATGTGACATGAAAACCTTGCAGTATAAACTCAAAGGTTAAAGTGCTTCTTCATAAAGATTGACGTGTAATTACCTAAGGGGAAGGAGCGTAAGGCATGTCTATCCCATAAACGTCAATTGCGGTTATGAGTAAAGTGCTCACTGATGATCTCTTCATCTTAGATCATAATAACTAGAGTGTCATATGAAAGAGCTCCATAAAGTTTTTGTATCCTGTTGCATAATTTCAACTTGTAATAAAAAATTTACGTAATACTACGTAGTACTTTTTGGTATAGGAGTGGAGTTAAGTGTATTTTTGATGATAATAATAGTTTGATGATAGTTCTTACGATATAATAAAAGGCAAGTAGATGCCGGAGTTTTATAGTTTTTTGTTGATGTTTTAGTGCCGTAAGTTTTTTGTGTTCGCGTACAGTTGTGCAAGAAGACACATGAAAGAAACTTTGTGGAATTTAAGTGTTATCTTTGAAATGATTGTACTTATATTTATTTTAAGTTATTGCATTTATTGCGTTTATAAACCTATTTTTTTGTAATTTAATTTATGTTGCGGAGTTTTCGTGATTGACTTATGATTATCACAGATGAACCTTAGGTAGCTACGAACGACCTATTTTTATAACAAAAACTTTAGCACTAACAAAAGACCTATAGGGCATGTGAGTTTCTTCGCGACACTTTACTCCGTAACACCTCTTGCTTTAAAAAAAACTGACGCATGCCTACGAAACTAGAACTTATGAGCCATAGCAAATTCCAAATTAATACTAAAGCTGTGCTGCAAACTTAAACTCAGAATTAGCAAAAC
Source organism: Cecropterus lyciades (assembly GCA_002930495.1). NCBI lineage: Eukaryota > Metazoa > Arthropoda > Insecta > Lepidoptera > Hesperiidae > Cecropterus > Cecropterus lyciades. Next base: position 400,425 of record MOOZ01000264.1, read on the forward strand.
TAACTAGTCCTAAGTCCCAGTTCAATTAATCTAATATTAGTTACATCTAACGGACCGTTTGATATACCTAACAAAAACCGGCCTGTGGGTGGTCGCTGCCGTCACCAGCCATTCACCGCCCTCGTAATGATCGCTGATGATGCTTTGATAATTATGCCTCCAAATCTTCCTCGTTGCGCCATCGCTCGGGCTCTGTGTGTGGTGCGTTAGGCAACTAACGCGAGGTCTGGGACCATAGTACGAGTTTGTTATGTTTGGAAAACAATCCTTGTATATGTTTTCGCCTATCATTGCAAAGTACATTACCGTGACATGTATGACGACCGTATGTACATTGTATGAGCGAAAACGTAAACAATGATTGTCTTGAGGAAACGCTATAAACTCGTACTACCCTTAGTATTCACTGGACGAATTGAGATGTGAGTATGCCGTGTCATACTTTCATCTATGTGTAACATTAATTTCATGTGTGGGCATTTGTGGGTATTTGTAGCACTCTTTTCAGATAAAATCTCACCTTCAAATGATCAAGCGTATTTTAGAAAATGTTAGTTTCCAATTGTGATAATATAAAAAAATAAAGCAATCAACGTATAATTCTTTTTTAGGTATGGTATATGAAGATTAGTTTAATATATGTGGGTTATTTGTTGCACGCTCTTTTTACTTAAAACCGAAACTCCATGCTTATTTTCGAAATTGTTGGGTTCCACTTATGACAATATTAAAAAAATTACAGCGTTCAACATAGAAAAAAGTTGTTGGATTCTAGTGAGTTTTCGATGACTTTGGTGTTGATATTTGTCATTTTCCTTTCTTCGTGTAACAAGAGTTATATAGTGGTTAAATACTGACCGATGTCAGAGTATCCAGCGGATGAATACTGGAAGTAGTGGAATTCCAAAAATTAAAAGGTTACCAACATACACATTTATTTACTAAGAAACTTTCTTATTCAATATCGGCAGTTTTGTGATGGAATTTAAAGTGTATATTTTATTTTATTTTGTACAATCCTTAAGTACCTTACGAAAAAATTTTTTTTAACTATTCTTCCAACTGCACACCACAACACTTGCTATTTTCGGCACTCTTTCTGAGGATTACATTTCATTTGCTCGCTACCGTTTACATTGTGGTTGTAAGTACGTATTTAGCGATAATGCAAATCGTTAAGAAGGTACTTACTACCTAGTTATTAGTTTTGTCTCGTTTCCTTCTTGGATAAACTTTGTATACTCGACTATTAAAGATGCTAGCCTAATCCCGAAAGTTTTCAATTGTTTTTTTAATCCTTATAAGTTGTCTAGTGGTTTGTTGTTGTTCGAGCGCTTCTTCGAATCGGCAGTAACAAAAGAAAACAAATAAAGCCTTAGTTGAACATGAACACTTATCGGGATGAGGTTTAAACGGTCAAACCTTCCGTGTTTCGGGTTTGAACAAACAGATGGACGGTCCTTTCAATTTATATTTATTTTCAAAATAATTTTCTTGCTTTATTTGCTATAAGTATTTTTTTATCCTAATGACGTTTCCTCTTATTACATTTCTCCTTTTTTACAATAAAAGATTAATTAAAAAAAATAATAAAAAAACAATGTTATTCTTTGAATTTAGGGGTAGAAATCACCATCACTAGCCCTGTTTTTGAAATGAAATGTCTTAACGCGTCTCACGGGGTGTGAGAAATCGCCACATAACGCAATACGTTATTTAGTTTTAGTTAATCTTTTATAACAAATAAATACATTATACGATTACTTTTCTTAAAGGAAAACGTAATATAAATTCGATTTCAATTTACCAATGAATAATTTGGTTAAAACCGCCATCTAGTGGTGGTGAAAGATCGACCAGAAAAAAGCGCCATCTATATCGGAGTGAACCGGTATAACACTAGAAAAGTTGAGAAAAATATTACGCTTGTAGTATAGTAAATATTTAGTACCTGGATGACCGAAGTTTGCTCGGTATATTTTTATTGATAATCGTGTTTTAAAAAACATATATTATTTAGATATTAGGTACGAATTACATACTGATGAATTATGAATAATATTTTTCGATTTTATCGATATAATTATAAAAAAATATGAATAATAAAAGAACTGGATTGATTATATTAGAACTTGGGGAGGCTTGGTTGGAGACCGCCCGAGTTTTCACCTGAACCTTCATAACATTACAAATGATGGCGAAATTTATTTTGATATTCTAATGATATTGTAGAAATTTTTATCGCTAGAAAAACGGATAAAACGACATTTCCTAAAAATGAAACCTAGCTAGATCGATTTATCTCTCCGAAACTCCCTTCATACTAATTTTCATAAAAATCGAGCAGTAATAATCACGTTTGTTATAAGCTTCCCCCAGACGGACGGACAGTGAAGTTTTAGTAATAGGGTTTAGGCAAAATTTCAAAGCGGTTCTGACGTTCACAAAGGAATCCTTTTCGAATGTTCTTTATTACCACGTATTGGTGAATTGGCAAAATGGATTGAACTTCATTCCTGACGGGGGTCCCCCGACCGCAGAAACCTTTTATTTTTATAAAATTTGGGATAAGTCAGCTTTTGTCGATCCGATTCTCATGTAAGTTGGAATGAACATTGGGTACAAAAATTGGATCTTCTACTCTTCGATTCTGATGATGTAAGGTTGTTAACCATAGAACGTAGCCACTTGGTGCTTACGAATATATAATAATACTAGCTGAGCTCGCGGTTTCACCCGCGTTAGAAAGAAATGTAACGTGACATACATTAACATTATACATGCAGCGGAAGCTCTTATTAGAAAAAAAACCCCGATTTGAAACATTCTACGTTGCTGCTCCGCTCCTGTTGGTCGTAGCGTGATAATATATAGCCTATAGCCTTCCTCGATAAATGGGCTATCTAACACCGAAAGATTTTTTCAAATCGGACCAGTAGTTCCTGAGATTAGCGCGTTCAAACAAACAAACTCTTCAGCTTTATAATATTAGTATAGATTACTAATCTGGAACATACGATGATATTTTAACTATATTTTACGTTTTTGTGTGATTGCCAAATATACAAATTTTAGAAAACTATTCGAGCTTGACGAGGTTTTTTGTGGATCTCTGATACAATAAAGTTGACCACTGTTCTCGTACCGTTGGCACTTGGTAGTCGTGTTCGCTACTACTCCGCTTGTGCGCTGTATTTTTTTTCTAGACAAATTGAAAATTTAAGACCAACGGAAAACAATTGTGGGATCTTTACCAAACTTAGAACATTATTCTTTAACAACCGCTACCAACTTTAGTGAAAAGTTTGTTAAGTTGCATAGCCGACGGCCTCAGCAACTTTAGGGACAAAGCTTTAAGCGATTCAAACTGCACATAACCTTGACTTTCTGATTATTCTCTACACTTTGCATTAAATGTTTAAATATGTTATTTGTTCACAGACCACGTATCACGTAACTCGTATTACAATACTTTATCTAATACAAATAGTGGTCTGTGTCTGCCTTGCATGCTCAGTAAGTCGCCCCTTGGAATACAATAAATAAATTTTCTTCGTTGAACAGTTAATACAGCTAGGTTCCTTTTATACTACCTGTAGAAGTTATTGCTAGTGTAGCCCGAATGTTTAATCAATTCCAGATAGGATCCAAAAACGTAAGAAGTACACTGGTGATGCGATGGAACGTGTGAGGATGAGAATTAACTTCGAATGCTTGTGTATGAATGAATGTATAATTTCTACTCCCGTACCAGACCCTTTAAATCTTTAAACTTTAACTTTTACGCTTTTTATTATAAGGTAGCAATATAGTAAATGTCACGATGAGGTCTCCTCAGTGGAAATATAACCCTTTAAAATTTAGATAGTGGGTAAGTTTTACGCATACAAGTTCATCGAAGTTGGTAGTCTTGTGTTTCGACTTCGGAAGCAACACCACCCATTTATTTCTGTCTAATAACAGTAGTGTTAAACGGTGGGATAACGGAGACATACTTATTCGAGGCGTTTAAACTTAGTATTAAGGGTTAGCACGTTAGTAGTGCATCGTTGGCCAACCTCAGGTTAAAAAAAAACACTAAAAAAACGCTTTCTACACTCATAGCCCCACACTAGGATTTTCTCCTGTGTCGTGGGTGCTATAGACACATAAAGACGAATACACAAACACCCAGACCCAGAACAGAAACCTAAACTCATTCAGATTGAAGATTCTAATCTTATCTGGATTTGATTAGTGATTAAGTCAATGTCCCCACTTACCATCAGGTGGACTGCAGGCTCGTTTTTATTTATGCCTATATTATTAAAATGTTCAAGCGTATAATATATATAATATATAAAATACAATAGATAATGAAACTTTGACCTTAAGACGGTGGACCTGGAATCAGCTTCAAATAATAGGTACTCTCTGTCCATTACGGATTATAAAACCGGTGTCTCTACTAATTCCAGTGATCACAGTATAAATTGTATCCATTCGTTAATTCCATTATATATAAAATACATCATCTGTATGCAAAATTATTCTGATATTCTGAAGCATTACGAGAACATGTAAGAAACTGATGACTTCGCGTGACAATTTACATATTTCTTTAACCGAGTGCGACAACTACATGCCATTAGCGCAAGAAAAATGCGTGCAGATAAAAACATATTACTATCGCCATTTATTTGCTCCGGCCGCTGAAGTGAAGTGCTATTAAACAAATTGACCAATAAATTGTAGGTATGTAAATCTGTTGTTATAATTTAGGACTCATAGATATAATTATTAAATGTATGGACATGGTTGTGGGTAGATTTAATTATAGTTATAATTCACATGTACTTGAGAACTTTAGAAGTTTAGGTTTAAGGGATAGGATGGGGGGTACTGAGGGTGAAGATGAACAAATTGAATTAAATGTAACGTACGTATCGTTAGTCCCAGCCTATCGTTATTTCCTAGGTAATAAATTGAACCCTCATAAAATATCACTATGAAACAAATGTAAAAGTTGTGAGGGATGGTAATAAAAAATAAGAAAAGAACTAAGTAAAGAACTTCTAACTTAAACTATCAATGCTCTAAAGTAGAGTAATACCTACTTAGGTAAACTTATGTACCTCTCTTCCGTAAATGTTGTAACATTACCTGAACCTATTGGGAGAATCTTGATTGCCAGTATTCCAGTATATGAATCACTGTTCGTTCATATGAAATATTGTAAAAGAGATAGAATGTTAAATGAGACTTGTTACTGGATTTTTTTTTATAGTATGGAGGTAGTATACGAGCCTGCAGCCCACCTGGTGGTAAGTGGCTACTGCCGCCCATGGACATCTGTGAGCAATGCTAGGTAAGATCAAAGTCTCACCTAAAGTTAGCCACAGATGCGTTGCTACCCCTGAGGACTAAGATGGAATACCTCGGATAAGTATGTCTCCCTTACCACACCCTTCACACCAGAACACAACAGCGCATAACAATAACGGTGTGGCGGTGGTGCTTCCGGAGTCGAACCACAAAGAGTTCTACCACCTTGAATAAATAAATATTAATAGTATACTTAGGTATACTGACATATCACTATCAGCACAGGTATCATAACACATGCTAGGTTTGTTATTTAGTATCCCGACTTTATATATTATCTGTGCATATCCACGTACAGCGATACAAATTTATGTCAGTCGTGCTGCATGCTCATTTTGCACTTTATGTCCATAAAACGACCCTATGGTCGGAGTTGAATGGATGTGGAATAAATCATTGGGTTTTTATAAAAGCATCAGCGCCTCCGCGCTGTCGCGGCGGCGACTTCAAAGAGATGTTAGGCTTTACGAAGCCGCGTGGCGCGCGCCTATGAAGGCTTCATTAGTAGCTCGACTCGATTTACGATGCAGCTTTATTTCTTACTTTGGATAGATGTTTTATGACTAATCCCGTAAGTAATTGGGGTTTTATGGCACTTGTTTCATCTACACCTTAAATTATGTAAGTCTCTAGCGTTATTTCTATCACCAAGAAGTTAAGGATGAATGATCTTAGAAGTGCCTTTAACAGTCAGATTGAAGTTTTTGGTTTTGTTTTATTTTAATATGTAACAAGTATATTATATACTTATATGTATGTAATGAACAAATACGGAAAGATACGCGACTTATGTACATTTAAAAGTATAAACGGTAGGATTTAGTTTAAAATACTCGTTTGACAATCATTGTAACAATAGTGAACGAACACTCGACTCTTTTCCAGTTAACCTATAGAGAACTTAGACGTTTGTGTATTTAAATGAAGTTACTTAATTCAGCGTCTCTCAAAGCGTGTGTTTGGTTATTTCCTGTTATTATACTGTCTCGAGAGCGCTGGATAGAGTCGTCAGCGGCTCAGCGCAGACAAAGGCAGCTGCGATGATCTCCGCTCTCCGCCTCGCCGCCGCCGATACACTCATTATGTTCCATTATTCAACAGTGCTTCTCAAAGTGAAGGAAATAAATATTATGAAAAAGTATATATCAATGTTATTATTATAATATAACCTTCTCACTGCTGCTATTGCTGAGTAGTATGATAACGCTTTTTAAATCTGAAATCCGAGTTTACTCAAATTTACAACCCTATTCTTTAAAGGCATATGAAATTTCGATAATTACCCTTACATTAACACATAGTGAAGATGAGTCAATGGCACTAGTAGCTAAAGTGTCCTTTACAGCTTAGCTGATTTTAATGGCGAGCTTGCAAGCAGAAGACTATGGGCTGGAAAGCAGGGACTGCGTTTATTAGAGGGAATTCATCGTTAGACATGGCCATAACTATTTACCTAATAGTACCTACGTATCTCTTCGGAGGACAGTACAAAATTTACGTGCTTAATTTTTTAAAGAACTTTACTCATGTCAACTATAAATATAATATACAATCAATATATATAGGCTACATATACGTATATATACATATATGTAGCCTGTTTTTGCGGGTGAAATAAATACACTAAAGTTGAGTGCCGCTGGTATAGCTTGTCTGATTAACTCGTCGGGCGGCCCGGGAGAGCTGAGCTGGCCGCAATGCACCTATATCATTTTCTTTCCACTTCTGCTTTTTGCGTTTCCTTTCGACTTTGATATAACTTAGATGCAAATCTTAAAGTTTAATATTATGGTCTTGAATATTTAATGCCTTTACTTCGATAGGTAGTTATTTAACACGTACACAAAGAAAAATAATGTAATCAAATATAATTTACTGATCTACAAAAAAAAACTACGTATTTTTAACGTTTTGAAAAATTACAAAACATTTAATACATTCTGCGTTCTGTTTTGTTACACCTATATGAGATGAGTTATACCTCATAAAGTGAGATTAATTTTAAGTGTTGAAGCGGACAGTAATCAAATCAAAATTTAATATATTACGAAGGATTATAACAACGGCATCCTAACGTGGAGTTCATCACCGTTGATTCGTCGCACTCATATTAATAATACGACGTCCATAATTAAAATACAATCGAGTAGATAATTTTTTCTTGTCCTTGACATGGGGTCTTCATGACTTGTCAGACTGATATTAATAAAGCGATATACTTTTGATATAAATATCGGAATATAGTAAGTAAAAAGGTGGTAGAACTCTTTATGGTTCGACTCCAGAGGCACCACCGCAAACCTAAAGTTTTGATGTAAAATATCTATAGGCGTGCGATGCTTGCATTTATTGATTATTGCGTCATCTGTTATACATTGTTGGAAATATTAAGCTGCTGTGTTAGTTCGAATTAGTGCGTACGTAAATGGAATGATGCTATATATTTAGTTCCTGCCGCAATCTTGTCTTTTTTTGCATATAACTAGCACGAACATGATGTTCACTTCTGCCAAGCGTCCCGTGATGACTATTTCTTAAGAAAAAAATCAAGAGATGGGTAGCGGCGATTATTAGCAAAAACGTGTTGATTTCGAAAGGCTGGTAGATTGATATAAAGTATTTTTAATAGTTGTTAATAAAATAATAAAATAATAGTTGTTAAAAGTTGTTTAATAGGCAGCATAAACGAACCATACAGCATGCTATCACCGTTGGTAGATGACCTTAATCATTATTTTCAAACAATATTTCAAATAACACTAAAATTCATCAGCGACATCTAAAATAAGAATCGATTAAGAAACAAAAGAGAAAATATTCTTTACTGTTATTAAACAAATATAATCGTAGATTAAAGCGAATAATAATTTAATCGCTTAGCTGTTATAAGTGAAACAAGATCCCCCACAAGATGTGGGAGGCAGGAGTCTACACCCACTTTGAAACACACGTGTCCCGGATGTGGACCTCTTAGAAATTGTACTTTTTGTAACATAATGAATACTATGGTAGCAATTAAGTAAGACCTTTGTGAGTTGAGACGAAGAAAGTAGTTACGTCTTTGTTTACAGAATAACAGTTATTTTTCACGAGAAGCAGCGTATAATTATCGGTCATAAAACCTTTAGTCTGTTCAGATAGAAATGAGAGGGTTTAAAACAACATAATGAATTTGGTTAGACATTAAGCTGAAAATATATTATATGTTTCTTTAAAAATATTTGTATACTTTAATGTGCTATCGAGTGGTTATGTGAGGCTCTAATTTCAATAACGTTTTATCGGTTTATACACACATAGACCCAAACGAGGATTCTCTCCTGTGTTGTGGGTACCATAGACACACAAAGACAAATGAATACACAAATACCCAGACCCAGAACAGAAACTAAACTCATCATTCAGATGTGAGTCTGGCCGGAGATCGAAACTTGAACTGATTGCGTGTTAGCTCGGCAATAATTCGTAATAATAGCATATTAAGTAACTTAAAATCATCTAAAAATACGTTTGGTCGCAAACGAGCAAATCATAGTACATTGTCAATCAAATGGTATTATTATAAG
>MOOZ01000264.1:433214-446161 GCA_002930495.1 Cecropterus lyciades
CACTGAATACTTTTTGGTTATAATAACTGCTTTGGCTTTTTTCCGAAGCCTTTTTTTATAATACGGAAGTCACTGCCACCCATGGTCAATTATAATCAATGTGGATAAGATGAATGTTACCTGAGTTTGCCCACAGATGCATTGTTACTCCTGAGGAATAAGTTAGAACGCCTCCGATAAGTATGTCTCCCTTACCACATTCTCCAGACCAGAGCACAGCAGCACAAAACTGCTGTTATTAGGCAGAAATAGGTGTGGTGTGTTGCTTCCTGAGTCGAACCGCAGAGTTCTACAAACAAAAATTTTATATTTCATAGATTTTTATTGCTACAATATATCATTTATGTAATATAGTTCATATTTCTGATATAAAATTAATAATGTTTATATATGAATTCCAGATTTATCAATATTGAATCTTCATCCAATGATGACATTGAAGGCGATGAATATTTGCGAGATGGCACCGATTATGGGAACATAACACGAATTCATGAGGAGAGTGATGAAGAAGTGGAACAGGAGCAAGTTATGGAGACAACATATTACTTGACCCCGAAGACTGACCCAGCGTCCAGTGGGGAGGATCTCAATGCAACTATAGTTCCTGATGTAGAAGTGTCTTCTTCCATTTGGAAAGGCATTTTGGGCCTTGTTGAAGACGCTGAACAAGATTCTAAAGCAACTGAAGTGAGTATTTTTTAATATGTTATACATTGCGTCTAAATATGATAAGATAGTAAAACCCCTTGTTGCTTGACTCTGACACCGACACCACATAATTTTGTCTAAATAGCAGTGTTGCATGCTGCTGTGTTCTGGTTCGAAGGGCGTGGTGGACATAACTATCTAAAGCAGGGGTTCCCAAAAGTGTGCGCCGCGGCGCCCTGGTAGACAGTAAAGAGGGGCGCCGTGAGACACCTTGATTTGACTGAGAAATTATTCTACTTATTGAATTTTTGTTTATCCTAATTTATTTTACTTTCCGGTTCAATCTTAATTAGCACAAACATAATAAAAAGTAAGTTTCATCTGCTAAAACTGTATTGTAGTAGATATCAGTAGAGCGCCTTAAGCGCGCCGGTGGCTGTAAAAGAATGATAACCTCTGATCTAAGGCATACCAGTTTAGTCTTCAGGATCTTTAGCTACACATCTGTGATCAATCTCTGATAAAACTTATATCTGTGACCGATTAAAGCTGTCCATGGGTGACAGTGACTCCATACTATTAGTTGGAAGCAGAACTGCACATTTGTTTATTTTATATATAATAAAAAAAATATTGGAGTATACTGTAAAATGTAGTTTTTGCTCGTTAAAATTGTACTACAACGTCGCGGCGGAAGGGTACCGCTTAAATTAGTCAGACCCTTATTCAATTGACTATCTGTCTAATTACTAAATTTAAATAGTTAAGCCTGTAAACGTGACGATTGTCGTCTCCCTGTTTTATTTTAGCTAGGTAGGTAGGTATCTAGTCTCTAAACTCAGCGGTACCCCGCCGCGTCATTGTAGTACAATTTTAACGAGCAAATGTTATATTTTTATAATTAAAATATAGGTGCAACTCGCTCGAATTCAATGGCTCATCTATAAATATTATTTTTGATTTTTTAAATGGTTGCCCACTAATCTTTATAGCGTTGGGGGATTTTTAATTTAATTTAATTTTAATATTTTTAAAGTACATTTGGTATTGTATGTTTAGATATTTGTCTGTATATATATATATCTGTATACATTACATAAAATACGAGTTGATGTGATGTATATGATAAGATGATGTATTTACAGACAGACAGACATAGCAGTCAAACTTATAACCCCCCTCTTTTGTGTCAGGGGTAAAAACAGTAAAAACCCTTATTACTAGTGATAAATTGTAACAATATGAAAATGTGTGTCTTAATCTCTGTCAGGTCTATGTCCTCGTTTAGAGCTAGTGAACCTATTTTATCTTGTATTTATTAATGTAACTAAGTTGTATATAGGAATTATATTTTTTGTAGTGTTAGTATGACGATTTACATATAAGATACTAATATTTATTACAAATGTACTCTTAATAAATCAAAAGTGTGAAGGTTTCATAATAATAGCATGAATAAAGTCAAAAATAGTTTACCTCTATTATTGTACAATACAATAAGGAAGGAGTATAAATAATTTTTAACAAAGATAATTATGCAATGCAAATAATGCAGTGAATATAGCTTACAAGTGTTTTCTAGAGGTCATTTTAATAGTAGGCCAAGTTAATTGTACCAAGGTTTTGTTTAATTTGAAGACTTTGTAGTCTGATATGTGACATGCAGGTGAGGATAAATGCTATACTGTTGAAAAGACCCGACTGCTTAAAACGAAATTATTGTTCATAATGATATATATTTAATTTAACGCTTATATGAGTTTTTGTCAAAATAGTCAAATAAAGGTATTATACTATATATACATTTTATATTGGTCTATTTACCATTAGATATATATAGCTTTCATTAGATATTGTCGTAATAGTAAAAAAATCGATCTCCCCACTCTTTTCCTTGTATTTCCAGACGGCATTTTTAAAAATTATATAGCCTATGTCACTTACCTAACGGAGACGATTATAATGATATGTCATACGTCACAATCCGTCAAGCCGTTTGGGCTGTAGCGCGTGCTAAAGAAATGGACAAACATACAAACAAATATACATACATACATACGCTCGAAAAACACTACCCTCCTTCTGACGTAGTCTGGTAGATATGATTACACATTTTCATGCAAATAGAATGGGTTGTTTATGTTTAGCATTTTGTCTATATTATTTTTATATTTCATTGTTAAAACTTATTTTTAGTTTTAATTTCTGTGGGCTTGAATGAAAATCTGCCTACTCATGTGGTGATTGAATACAGTGGTATGACCTTGAAGGCATCATCCATGATATGTTTCGATTTGAAAGGTGTGTAAGGAGACCACCATTAATTTTAATTTAGTCCCCATAGGTGTGTATAGCAATCCATCTGCGTCCAACCTTAAGTAAGATTCCAATCATATCTGGAGTTGATGATTACTTATATACAGTGTTGCTACACACCATCAAATGGCCGGCATGGTTATTTACTACGTCTATTTTTTGCTATGTCATGTTATGAATAATTCCACTTCTAGTCTCAGTAAAGCAAATTCATACACTTTTACAATAATTAACATGATAAATTCAATATAAATGTTAGGTCTTACTTAATGTTTGGTAATCTTGGATATTACCCTAGTTTAGGCTTTTGTAGTAGTATATATAATTTTATTAAAAAACGACGTAAATTATGTGTTTAATTTATATAAAGTAACAATTAATTTGAAATTGTAATTGACATTAGTAAAACGAAAAGAAACTAGTTTTTTGTAGCTAGCATGTTGTTGTTGTTTTAGTTCATGTTAAAGGGGATAATCATAAATGTATAATTCTTTGTTATAATTTTTAACTTGTTGGCCTTGCTTTGTAAGTCTTGTAAACCTTTTATATGAACAAGTTTGACATTTTTTGTTCAGTTTAAGTATATGAAGTACTGCTTATTATATTAAAGTGATGTTGTTAGTTGTGTTAGGCATATAATAACAATTAACAATATAAATAAATTAGTGGTATTCGATGTTGTAATTTTTTGTCATGTTAGTACACTTGCTGTCGGATTTTAAACTCATAGTAGGTATTATTATACCAAATATTTAACTTTTCTTTAATCATATGTATCTTAGGGGATAAACAGTATAATTAATATGCAAATTACTTGAACATTTATATGTATAGGAATCGAAACAAATATTCCAGTGAATATTTCTTAAAAAATATCTTTTTGGGAAGTTATTTAGATTTTCTAAATGCAAATGAAGGACGACTTTCTTATGTGAATCGATATATTATTTAAAGATATATTATCCATTCTAGCCTAATTTTTTTGCTATCTTTCTCCACATTCACATTCTTTCTTAGGTACTAGATAAAACTGATTAGGATGATTTTTGACTCCTCAATTGACACTAAGAAATAAAATATTTTTTAGAAAGGGTCAGATCTAGAGAATCTGGTCTGTGTGGCATTATACTTAATCCAGGCTGTTAAGACTTGGCGAGTTGATAAACTTGAACGCGATTTTGCAATATTTATGGTGGAACACATAACCATTTCAATAGAATTATTACGTAGATTAAATCTCTTTTATGCAGATGAGCATTATAAAAATAGCTTTCGGAATTTGTTATAATTATGCGTCTTAAATGTGGTTTGTGAAAAACAACTGTTGGGAAAAATATAATTATTCTTTTGGAATTATACTTTTCAAAAAACCTATTACTTATAATACGTTTTCTTAAGATTTTTATTAGGAAACAAGTATACTGATAGTCACTGTCGCCAAGAGACATATGTAATTAAGTTCAAATATAATAGGATTTCCACTTGATGTAGGCCGTAAATGCTGTGGTCCTGAGGACTAAATTGGAAGACTAATTGTGATTCTTGTTACATTACCCACCATTATTGTGCCTGTAAAAATGTATAACCGCGGATACGGATCATTAGTGTCTAGATCCGCAGTTATGACCTTATCGTTTTAACTACTCAGTTGATATACTCGTAGATGACCATGACCTTGAAACGACAGTTAACGCTTATCATTAATGAATAATTATTATGCAATATAAATGTGTTAAGTATGTGACAGCAAAAAATTATTATTTCATCAGTTTTTCATGTCCACTACTGGTCAAAGGCCTCCCCTAATAGAGGCTTTGTCAATGGTTTATGTTTGACGGCTCACTTTCATATGAGGCGACCATCTTAGTCCTCGGGGGTAGCAACGTATCTGTCCTCGACTTCACATAGAATTCTTGTTCTATATGAAGTTGCTTACAGATGTCCATGGGCGGCAGTAACCACTTAACATCTCGTGGACTGCATGCTCATTTGCTACTTCAATGTGATAAAACAAAAAAGAAGTCATCGCGCCAGGGTTGTGTGTTGTTGACCGTAGTTGGTCGCTTGACGACATGCGTAGCGGAGCGGTCACCATACCGGTTTGACACGCAGTGGATTCCGGGTTCGATTCCCATCTAGACAGACATCTGAATGATGAATTTAGATTTCTGTTCTGGGTCTGGGTGTTTGTGTATTCGTCTTTGTGTGTGTCCATGGCACCCACACAGAAGAAAATCCTAGTGTGGGATTATGAGTGTGGAAAGCGTTGGTATTATTGTGACACAGGAAGCCCGTACTGCCTATCTCCTGGATTTTGTTTCTTAGTCGCTTCTTACAAACATCCACGGGAACAGAGTGGTGCCATTAAATACAAGGCAAGGTGGTAGAACCGTCATCGCCGCATCCATTTCTGCCTTATAACAACTGTTAAGCGTTGCTGTGTTATGGTTTGAAGGTTGTGGTAAAGGAGACATACTTATACGAGGCGTTCGAACTTAGTCCTCAGGGGTAGAAACGCATATGTGGCCAACTTCAGGTAAGACTGATATTACCTGGGATTGATTACAGATGTCCATGAGCGGCAGTGGCCGCTTACCATCAGATGGACTGCATGCTCGTTTGCTACTTCAATATTATAGAAAATAAGACCGACGATTAAACGCATGTCATTATTATCTACATCTTTCAAATCAGAACACAGCAGATTCTTAACAGAAATATATGTGGCGAATATATTTATTTAATATTTACTGATCATTGTCTTATTTTTTCAAGGAATCTGAGGAGGAAGATGCAGAAAGTGAAGATACAAAAGGTATGTAAAAAAGATATTTTCGGATTACATTATAAACCTAAATAAATGTAAGAAGATGTTTTGGAGAGTTGATCATTGTTTGAAGATTTTACAATATTGTTATAATCTTTATTCAATAATATGCTGTATGTATAGGTACTTTGTAATTTCTTCAATGATGAAATAGTTCACATAAAGTTACAAACAAACAACTTTACGTCCAGTTGCGACATAAAATTTGTTGCAACTATCATAAGACATCATGTAATTATACATTCGGCTTTCGCCAACATTTTTCGCATGTTTGCTTGTTTTTAATATCAAAAATAAATAAGTACCCGAAATTTGAATGAACTTTGAAATTTAGAGAATATTTAACTCATTATTTTAATTTGTAATGTGGTCTGTTTTTGTAATGCTAATTGACTCTAACAATATCGCGTGGAAACTTGAGTCACAGCTTAGAATCCGGTCGTACATACCTATTGATAAATCCTGTACTTATAGAACATCTAGTTTAAGACTTTGAAGGTTGTGCCACTAATCTGATTTGTAGCATCAGTAATCATACCGTGTTTTAGTTTAGTTTTACTCCTGTACTTTTTCAACTTGTATTATTTAACTTCTTTTTTAAAAATAAGCATTAATTGTATGGGATTAATATCCCAATAAATATCCCAACAGCACCTATAATAACACCAAAATGGTATTGAGAATTAAATTACATGCTCATACTCGTATGCCTCTCACAATCCCTTTTAAACTAGAATAAGCTAATACCAACAGACGTCATACACCAATAGGTGTGGCGGCTATAGTCGGATCAGTTCTAACTAACACATTACAAAAATACTTGCTACTTTTCCTGTCATATACACACGACCTTGTTAACGTTTATCCAACTATGTGCAACTTTATTACAGATGAAGACTACATCCTGGAGTATTCCTTGGAGTACGGGTTCTTGCGTCTCTCCCCGAGCGCCAGGCTCCGTCTCAAGATCCCAGTGAAGATAGTCACGTTGGATCCTCAACGTGATCAGTGCTTCGGTGATGCGTTCTCCCGCTTCGTCCTCGATGAGTTCCTGGGTTACGATGACTTGCTGATGGCGTCTATTAAGACCCTGGCTGAACAGGAGGATAACAAGGGGTACTTGAGGTTGGTTGAAACTTTATGTGGTTATAATATTTTGAAGTTGGTACAACCCTTAGTTGTTTGACTCCGGAAGCACCACCGCCACACTTAATTCTACCTAATAACAGCAGTGTGAACCGCTGCTGTTTTATGGTCTAAAGGGAGACCTACTTATTAGAGGCATTCCAACTTAGTTCTCAGGGGTAGCAACGCATCTGTGGCCAACCTCGGGACACTGATCTTATCTGGGGTTGGATTACAAACGTCCATGGGCGGCAGTGGCCATTTACCGTCTGGTGAACTGCTTGCTCGTTTACTAGTTCAATTAAAAAAATATATATATATGGTCATAACTTTCGATGATGAAGGTCTGAGTTCAAATCTCAACCATGCACCTTTATTTTTTTTTGAAGACAAGGGTTTTTTATAAAGAAAATCTCTAAAATCGATTCACAATCGAAGTGCCAGAGCTGTTCTCGTTCTAAGAGTTGTCTGGACTCTTTTATGACCATTAGCAATTCGATTATCATCAGAAAATATCTGGCTATAACCTATTTTAATGCTGACCTACATAACATACATAAAACGGCTGCAGTTATAAAGCCTTTTCAATATGGAGTTGAGAACAGATGTCCAAAGGTGGTAATGATCACTTTACTTCGGGTGGACAGTTTGCTCGTTGGCTACTTAAAAATAGCTTATGCTTGATTGTATCAAAGCATTTAACGCATACACTTGCATAAATATTTATATGAAATTTAACTTTTGTAGTTATAATTCTCTTTTCTATTTTTGTTACTCAAAAATTATTCAATAAATTATCTAGTTAATTAAGACCTGAAAAACGTTAAACAGCAAAATGAATGTTATAATTATAAAAATGAAATAGCCTTTTACAATATCCTTCTTTTACAATATTACTGAATTATTATTTTTTATTTCAGAAATGTAATAACTGGGGAACATTATCGTTTTGTCTCCATGATGACTGCGCGTACTTCCTACATAGCTGCTTTCTTCATTATGCTGGTCTTTGTAAGTTTTATCTCTTAATTTATTTATTTATTTAATATATTTATATAACTTGTATCACACTTCGTGGTTCGTCACAACTTGATAATAACGCATTAATGACAGAATTCTTGGCGCATCTAAGAATATATTCGAAGGAGGGGAAAGTCCTCGTGACATTTTATCTACTTGGAGGTTTTAATACTTATAATTAAAAAGCTGCCACCCAGTGAATACTCAGTGCAAAGATGTCGGCCGCGGGATTAGGGATCTCGCATTTTCTATGACATTATAGGAATAAAATTGCATCTTCTGAGTTTTGTAATCCTAATAACTTTTTGATGAACTAAGACTTGCTGGGATGATTTGAGTATTAGTACTATATTTAACTAGTCCAAGTACCAGATCAATCTGAGGTTATCTGTTCACAAAAAATATTCCATTTTGAGTTTATCCGTCTGTACATGCAGTCCAGCCGACCAAGCCGGAGTTCGATAAGACTTTAGCACCATAGACCACATGTACACGCTTATTATATTTATACTAAGCTTACCGACATAGGTCTCAGAATTATCAAGCTGAATTGGCAGTGGGCGGACCACATCACGGATGGATAGATGGACATGCAGTGAAAGAATTTTTATTTTAAGAACAACCAACCTAAATATATTTCTTATGGGATTTTATATCATTTGTCAGCATAGGTTTTTTCGTATTATTATGCATAATATAAAAGTAAGACTATATTTACAAGGAATCTATGAAACGAATACAAATTTTAATAGACAGTATAAGAAAAATACTTTTATTCAAGATGTTGCTCAACTTGCAATGCCATCTACCGTCGAGTAGTGTAATTGTATTTTATGAATTTACAAGTAGTACGAGGAGTAGTGCCATCTATTGAGGAGTAGCATCTTTGATATCAAGGCAAATAGCCAAATACTCTGTTAGTCACGTAAATAAAATATAGATGGCGTGGTTAAGTTACCGAGATATTGTTTTGGTAATAAAGTAAGATTTACATTGTGCGCCTCTTATCTGGTAGATAAATTATAAAATTATACAAAAAGCGAATATAATGCCAGAACCATTCTTTACTAGTTTTAATATACGCAGAAACATTGCATTAAAACATTTAAAATAAATTATGTTTCATGAGATAAATGTGAATATGAATAATTAAGTGTATTTCTTAAGACCAGTATTCCTGCTAGACTTAATTCAACCATAATGATTATAGAATTTTTGATTTTTTTTTATTGTTAACATTAAAGCTTGTCAATTACTACTAAACAAGAAAAAAGAAAATCGTTTAACTAATAAACGGAAAATATTCCAACGCTTTATCTTAGCCCATTAATATGATGATAATGATTGTATCGAGATTTCTAAAAAAAATTAGGATATGAGATGTAATGTTTGTTTCTGTCTCTTGTAAACGTACTTTCAAATGCGGTTCGCTGTTTCTGGGCACTCATACTCAGTCGATTCAGGGTATTTATATATCAATTAATAGGTAATGTAAGGCGAGGAGGGGTCGCGGTACTAAAATCAGGACCTCCCGAGTTACAGTTATTGCACTTTTACAGCCCTTTCAAAGTTTATTACGGTTCCAAATTCCGAAGGCGCGAGCCGAAGTGTATTGTCGTATGTTTGTTTCAGCGATGTAGGTATAGAAATACGGGTGAGTCTATTAAGGGCTTTGGCAAAGTAAAATGTAATTAAGTGACAACTTCTTAGTTGACTGTAACTAAGAGTAAGATAGAAGCTTTTCTTTTTTAAGGTGGTTACGGAACCTTAGGAAGGAAAGGAACGGAAAGGGTTAAAACGGGAAAGTATTACTAAGACTCCGCTGTCCGTCCGTCTGTTTGTCCGTCCGTCCGCCTGTCGACAGGTTGTGTCTCATGAATCTTGATGGAACTTGATATGAACTTGAGAGACTTTTTTTACAGATGATGTATTTCTGTTGCCCTTATAACAACAAATACTAAAAACATAATAAAATAAATATTTAAGGCGGGCGTGATTTTTTTGTTATTATAAACGCTTTAACGCTTTCTACACTCATAGCCCGACAGCAGGATTTTCTCCTGTGTCGTGGGTGCCATGGACACGAAAACACAAACACCCATACCCAGAACATAAATCTAAACTCATCATTCAGATGTCTGGCCAGGGATTGAACCCGGGACCCCATTGCGTTACAAACCGGTATGGTGACCGCTCCGCCACACGGGTCGTCATAACAGCGATATTGACAACGGCATATGTTCGACGCTTGATATATTAACAGAATATTTAGTTATATTATCACAGTAGGAATAAATAATTAAATCAAAAAAGAAGAGGTATCGAAGCGGGCTTCCATACAACAAACATGATATAGTTTCCGATTTTTTAAAGATAGTAGTAATAGGAACCTCCGGAACCTTTTGAGTCCGATTCGCACTTGGTCGGTCTTTTTTACCGAATTTTATTGACTATATTCATGAAACTGATTTTTATAATATGTGCGCTCTTTACATTTTATGTATTTTTTTATAAATAATAAATAGTACCTAATGGAGCGTACTACCCACCGTATTGAACGTGCCGTGACCGAAAGAATCATATTATTTTTCTATACAATATTTTGACAGGTACGTTCCGTGCCTTTGCGTCTTCTACAGTTGATATAATACATTGGTACAAATTATTTTATTAATTATTTATTTATATATAAATTATTTGTATAGGTCACCTACAAACTGATCACTAATACATTTCGTCGTAATGGTACATTTTGTTGCTATATGAGTGCCAGCACAATTAACATGCAACATGTAAAACATTATCAATGTGAAAAATACAAATGCTACAATTACTTTTATTAAAAAATAATATAAAAAGTGATAACAGCCGACAAAAGTGATAAATAACATTTAAAATGATACTATTGAAAAAATAAAAGAGTATTACATTAAATTATGAAATTGAATACAATAAATAAAAATAAATTATAATAATTACATTCATTGCTATGTCGAATTGGATATTATTTTGAATTAATGTAATTTTAAAATATAAATTAGGGGATGCAAATATATGTATAAAACAGTAGAAAGTACTATACTATTAAAATATTATTTTGTCTGCCACGGCACGCGTCTGCTACATTCTAAGTCGCTAGACGTATATATACAAACGGGGCGTTATGTATATCTGTAATACACCTCAAATTGGTCGGGAGTCTAATTAGGTTTCATATTAGCATCTCTGTTTTCCAATCCTTTTAAAGTACAGTACAGCGGCTTAGATATAATATTATATAACTTTTCTAAATATTATAAATATAGTAAGATAGGTATTTCAAGGTGGTAGAACTCTTTGTAGTTCTACTACGGTGTTATCACTACAAATCTTTTATGAATCTTTAAGGGATGTGGCAAGGGGGACATAATAATATGAGGTATTCCAACTAAGTCCTTAGGGGTAGCAACGCATATGTGCTTCAGGTAATACCTATCTTATCTGGGGTTTATAACCGATGTCTATGGGCAGACAGCGGCGCAAATTACCATCCGGTGGATTGGTCGCTTGTATTCTCTATATAATAAAAAAAAAACTTATATTGGAAC
Source organism: Cecropterus lyciades (assembly GCA_002930495.1). Classification (NCBI taxonomy): domain Eukaryota; kingdom Metazoa; phylum Arthropoda; class Insecta; order Lepidoptera; family Hesperiidae; genus Cecropterus; species Cecropterus lyciades. The sequence goes on from MOOZ01000264.1 coordinate 444,741, forward strand.
AAGGACTTTACGTAAGTGAATGAAAAATATCGTAATCGATTATTCTTCTGTAGTAAAATTTCTTGTTAAATTCTGTATTGACGTACTAATATTCTTGGTGTTTCTAAGAAATACCAGTAATATCAAATTATCTGATAAAAAAGTATGCACCTCGGCATGTCTAATTTTATCAGCTCCGTCGATGTAATCAACTTGCTGTTCGTTGATGGAAATCAAATTGTCTATGACGTTTTACTAGAGCTTCTTATAATTTATTAAAAAATAAGAACTTGAAATAAAATTAAAAATTTGAATTCCCGAGCTACAGTACCTATTTAACTATTTATTCTACTTATTGAATATATTTTATATTACCGTTGTTCTACTTAATTTCATTATTTTAAATTAATGAATAATCTTAAATTCATTAAAAAGTGATTAACTTCAGATTTAGTACTTATAACATATCGTCGGTTAAATGGAAAAATGACGTTATTCAAAAAGAACAAATTTGACAGTACAGGCCTTTGAAGTTTTTAATTTTAGGAAAATTACAATTACAATTGAGTCGTATCCAAACACTATTTCGAGAGATGTCACTTTACTTTAAAAACGCACATGAGCTCAGTTTCGTATCCGGGTTGCAAATGACAGAGGGACATTTTTCTACAATCAAAATGCAGGATGACCGTAGAATATCGAAATGACACTTGCGACATCTAGTGAACATTACGTTTAATTTCTTGAAGATTCATTTATTCATATAAAATAATGTTGATTGAAGACTCGTTTTATGTTATAATCTTATTTTCCAAAAATTTTGAAATATGTCATTTTTCTATTTAATCGACGATATATCATGCACGGTTACAGGTTCTTTCGCTGTTTCTTCTTAATCACACAAACAGGGTGTGAAGTGGTAGTGGTGATAATGGGTATCCTTTATAACATAATTGTAAAAAACCGCTTCGCAGCATCGTTAATATGTGCATTAGGTAGTAACAAATTTATTAAAGGTGGAACCAGTACGTCCATTTGAAGTACTACCGGTATATAGTGTCCGACCGAAGCTCCGGCTTCACCTTCGGCCAAAATGGGTCGAAGGCTTGGCTGAAGCCGAAAGTTCCAGCAAGTGCCTAAATTGAACGAACTTTACTGAATACTAGATACTGCGAAGGTGATGGTGAAGCGAAAGTGTCACCGATTATTGTTGGTTTGAGTCTCCAGTTGTATTTCGTATGTTGTATGTAGTTGTATATCGCCAAATTTTAGAAAAGAAGCAAATAAATTTTTATCAACTCTAGAAGTTATTTATATCCAATCAACATAGATCATTATCTGCAAAAATAAAAATCTATACTAATATTATAAAACTGAAGAGTTTGTTTGTTTGTTTGTTTGTTTGTTTGTTTGTTTGTTTGTTTGTTTGTTTGAACGCGCTA
>MOOZ01000264.1:454754-467566 GCA_002930495.1 Cecropterus lyciades
CCCCTCCCATACAGGAACTCAATTCACCAAATCATTCGTTATCAGGCAGTTTTTAAGCATGGGTAAAAACCATGGGAAACCGGGGTATTTGCTAGTAAATGTATTAATATCATTAATGAATTGAAAAGATTTTAAATTATATCGATTTTAAATTATATCTTTTTATAACATTATAAATGCGAAAGTTTGTGAGGATGTATGTGTCTGTTCCTATTTCACGCAAAAACGGGTGATTGTATTTGGATGACATTTGGCACACAGATTGTCTATGGCCGGTCGTCTGTACCACAACACATATTTCTAACTTATAAAAGCAGTGCTTAGTGTCGCTGTTTTTGTTTGTAGGGTATGCCCACGACACATTCGGGTAAGACTCCCAAGTCTTAATTAAGATCTATTAGCCCAGATTAGAGCAGTTGTACGTGGGCGGCCTGAACAAATCCATCTGCCTATTTGATTTTATTAAAAAATAGCTAAAAGGTAGATAGCGATTGATTTTGAAACATAGGGTCGGTCAAGGTGCAATTCTAAGTCCATTTTCTTTTTTCATTAGTATCATTGATCATTTGCGTTTAATAAAACGCTATAATTATAATAAGAATGAAATAATCTATAGCTTATTCGCCATTCGCACTAGCACTTGGGCTAGCATTGTGATTGCACATTCTATGAAGTCGATCGCGTTGTTACTCAAATGGATCCAATTCGGACTAAGCGTTTCGTTAATGAAATTCAATCGGCGCGGTGCGGGGAGCAAATGATGTGGCGGTGAGATTGATGGCGTTATCCGCCCCGGCCGCCCCGGCATGTGTGATCTCAGATTTGGAATCGGGAATGCTTTTTGCGAAATAGATTGCAAGTTTGTGCAGTAATTCTCAGAGTACCCTAGTTATGTTAGACTTACGTTTTGTAATTAAAATTATGTCAATGTAGTTGATTTTCACGGCTCTGTGTTTGTGAGTCGAATAAAGATGTCCGTTTTTTATAAATATCGGATAAGATCCCTCCCGCTTTTTACACATATCGGATAAGATCCCTTCCACACAGATTTTTTTATACAATTTTGAAGTAGCAAACGAGCATGTAGTCTACCTAGGGTGTGGTCACTGCCGCCCTTGGAAAGGTGCAAGCAAATTCATATAGAATAGATACTCTATCTGAAGTCGATCACAGGTGCGTTACTCCTAAGGACTAAGATGTTCATATAAAAGTGAGCCGGCGACCCTTCTATCGAAACTGCTTTACGCTAGAAATATGTGTGGCACCTCCCCGGTTGAAAAATGCTCATTCTACCACCTTGCAAATTGAATACGTGTGCATGCAAAATAACATACATACATATATACCGCCATGTATACCACCAATCTTTCGCTTCACAACGAAGCATCATCAAGGTAATACTAAGACGATTAATCGTTAAGTGACGCTCTCCTTCGAGTACACTTTATTGTATTCAACACGAGGGGCGTTGGATACAATAAAAGGGGTCAACTACTTAAATCTAGGCATCTTGTAATATGACTCAAAAATTGCGGTTTTCATTCCATTCCACCTTACCTACACTTTAAATATGTTATATATTTATTGGACAATAGTTTTTGTGAACTAAACGTCATGCGGTATTTTTACGTACATGTGAACGTGAAATAGACTAATAAAACTTTACTCTTGCATTTGAAATGGACCTACAATTGGGTTTTGTTGTTTCAGACTGTTTCCATATCGATGCTTCTGCGGTACGCCCACCACCAGATATTCGTTTTTATTGGTAAGTTTTGTTTGATTTTTTTAATACTCCTCATTGTTTTAAAAATGAAATAGTTGACAGGTATGCAATTCATCTTATGATAACTGGTCTCTGGATCTCACTGATATTTATTTATATTATAGAACCAATTCTAATTGCATCGAATTTTTAATAAGATAGTAAAAGTTAGTCGATGATAAGTTTCATAATGGGAAGTGTCGGTACAGTATGAAAGGCTGTACAAATATTTTAATAAGATACCTTTTTGTTTAACATCTTCATGCACAAACCAGATTAATCTCGACTTATACGACGATTTATGTTAACTAAGTAATATTATTTCATAGGTCCTGTCATTTATCTATTGAAAAAGCTGGATTGTTAAGTATTAATTATTGCAAAATTGAAGTGATTCATCTTAAAATACCTTTAAAGTAGTATTTAAAGAAATATGTAATTAATTATTTATTGATACAGACTACATTTCAAGACTTAACGGTCATTCCACTCAATTCGAGAACTTAGTAGGTAGAAATGAAGCAAAATTTATCTTTTCATTTTCTTACTGTGCACTCATTAGATTTTGTGCTTATTTCGTTGCGAATTAGTCTAGCTCGTCGCAGTCGGTTTCTCCTCACGTTTCCATTTCCAATTTATTGATTGGTCCTCTCAATACATCGTGCGCGTTACCCCAGCAAGAAAGTAGCACCTAGAGTGATATGAGTGGGACATATAATTAGTGCTCAATCTACGATAAATGTGCGTTGAATAAAAAAAATTATCGTGTTGTCGTTTTGGAAATAAACGGAAAAAACGATTCCTGCTGGGGTAATGTTGTTTCAGCAGTAAAATTCTAAACGAATTATCGGAGAGTAAAAAATTGCGCATAAGCAGCTTATGTTTGTGCACATATGTGCGCTAAAAATATAATTTGTGCGTCTTCAGGTTTTCGAGATATTGCGTTTCCTGTTGCGGTTACGTTTTGCAGTATCGCGTATATCATGTGCGCCTGTAGAATAAACATGCACAAATAGCTCTTAATTTTATGCGTATTTGTGACAAAATAGGATTTTAAAAAATATTTATAGTTTTCAAGTAATCACGTTTTTTTTTCAAAATAAAGTATCATAACGCCTTAATAAGAAAACATCGGGTCACCGAAAATTGTTTAGGTCCTTCTTGGCGTGTATAATTACTATGAAAAATTTCAAAAGTGTAAATACACCTAAAGTGTAAGGACCTATACAGTTTTTGGTGACCTTATATGTTTTCTTATTTAGGTGCTATGATGCTTTTTAGATTTTTGAAGAAACCGCGATTACTTGAAAACTTTAAATATTTTTTAAAATCTAATTTTGTCACAAATACGCTACAAATTAAGAGCTATTTGTGCATGTTTATTCCACAAGCGCACCATACAATAGTCTTTGAGATACACGATTCTGCAAAACGTTACCGCAGCAGGAAACACAATGTCTCGAAAACCTGAAGACGCACAAATTATATTTTTGGCGCACAAATTCGCACAAACATAAGCTCTCTATTTATGCGCAATTTTTTGCTCTCCGATAATTCGTTTAGAATTTTTGTGCTGGAACAACGTTACCCCAGCAGGTATCGTTTTCCCGTTTATTTCCAATACGACAACATGCACAAATCTTGTATTCGGCGCACATTTACAGCAGATTGAGCACTTGTTATGTCTCACTAATATCATTTTAGGTGCTACTTTCTTTCTGGGGTAACGCACACCAATACATCCACGCGAATTTCGATTGCCATTCTCAATATAAGAATTTGTTTTTTTTTTATTTTTAGTCGAGACTAATACGTAAAAATATACTGCATTTATGAGTCGATGAAATTCATTTCAAAATTTTGTGAAAAATTCCCGAGCCGTGAGCCGGCTCAGGGCCAATCTCTTTGTAATAACAATAATTGCGAATAGCGCCCGCGGCGGCGTCCCACCCCGGGCGCGGCTTGTTTTCTGAAAAATAAAAATACGGATTTACCTAGCCGCCTCCCCCCACTTTGATCCGGCAATTAGCCAATAGAGATAATTTGTTTCTTTCCTGCTCCGAGCTCCGCCACTTGGCTTTCAGCTTCAAGGCGATGATTGTTTTGAAATTTTTCCAATTAAATTTTTTTTCACTTGGAAATGAAAAATCACAATATTCTCCGTCTATTATATTAGCAATCTTCGCGTTGGAGATTGCAGATAATCCAGGATTATCTTTGAATTTTTATAGACAAGAAAAATTTGCTTTACTTATTGCAGTGAGCATCTGACTGAAATAATTTGTTTCAAATTTCTATTTTATCGTAACGTTTTATTAAAAAAAAGTATGTAGTTTCAAGTATATACAGAAGACATGCTATGTTTACTACCTATTACATGATCTGAGATTTATTATTAAGTAAACACGTAAGCATAAACACATGTCATAAATAGGTTTTACTTAAGACTTTTTTTATGAGACCGCAGACGATGATGGAGTTCATCTGACGGTAAGGTTCTCTCAATAAATATCTGTAATTCGTTAAGAAGAGAGTCTTACCTGATGTTCGCTCCAGGTCTAACTCCTACATTTACTACTAAGACTAGACAGGCAAGTTTATGTCTGTAGTGTGACCATTCTTATACCCTTTACATCCAACGTAGCAGCGTTCAACACTGCTATTATATAGGCAGAAATTGGTGTGGCAGTGGTGCTTCCTGAGTCGGACCACACTATGTGGTCCGACTCAGGAAGCACCACTGGTGTGTTCTACAACTTTTCAGAATTCACATTGGGATTCATGGAAGTTCGACAGTTGAAAACATATTCTTTGTACTATTCTTTGAGTAGCAGTACCCGCAACTTCGTTCGTGCAGACTACCTATATATAATCTATTCATTAGACTTTTGAGATTCACTGCTGAATATAGACTTCCGCTAATGGGGGTTTTGTCAATAGTCACCGGTTCCTGGCATAAGTGTTGGCGACATTAGTGGTTGTTGATTTCACCTATTTTACATATAAAGAATTATTCCAAAAATAATCTAACTTTTATATCTTAGGCTTTTAGCCTAAATCTAATATTTCACGCTCCTAACTTTATAATTGTGGAATTTCTATACAGATTTTCAACCCCCTATATTGTGGAGATATCCATCATAGATACCCTTCTATCAGACAGGGTGACAGAGGATGCTCGTGACACTCCTGTCTCTCCGTGTACTAAGTTACCACGGGAACACTTTTACTGCCTACCGCGATCTGGCTGGCGTTGGACTTCTTATGAAATTAACTTCTCTGACTTGGAGGTGGAGTTCTTGTATCAGTTGTTTTTGATCAGTGAGATTAGTTGTCATCTTTTTCTCCCACTCCTTGGAGTTGGACCCTTCTAATCCCGGTGGACAGAATTTCAACCCTCTATTTATCCCGTTTAGGGTAAAGTTTCCAGAAAATCCTTAATAAAACCTTGTCTAGCCTATAATATTGCTGCTGCCAATGGAGCCTAATCCTAATTAGTTTAGGAGTAAGAGATTTTTAAACCAGTGGAATACTAAACAAACTTTCAAGCCTTATTTCTCACCTAAGAGATAGATTTTATAAAAAAGTTGAAATAGGGGTCCATTATTTGTAATTGATAGGATTGAACCCCCAATTTACCCCCATAGGGGTTGATTTTCCAAAAACGATGAAAAATATGTTCCATTATATCAATCCAGGAAGCCATATACTAAGTTTCATACTGCTTGCATCAAAATTGATTAACAAAATAATTGCCAAACCTCTGTTACGTTGATTTTTCAAAAACTGCGAAATAAATATTTCAATTTATTAAATCACAAAGTCAAATACCAAGTTCTATTGAGCTCGCATCAATATTGGCGTACTTCCGAAAAAACTGTCAACCCCTATTTAGCCCGCTTAGGGGGTGATTTTTCAAAAACAGTAAATATAAGTTTCAAATCAAAAAGCTAAACACTAAGTTTCATTGAAGTTGCGTTAAAATTGACGGACTTTAATACAAAATTTCATCCCCTATTTAACCCCCTTAGGGGTGGTATATCAGGAAATTCGTTCTTAGTTGACGTCTACGTCATGAAAGGAACCTCTTGTAAAAATTTCACGTTGCCACCATCAGTAGTTTAGGCACGCGATGTTTAATCAATACATGAGAAGACCCGCGTGGCGGAGCGGTCACAAGTCTGGTCTGCCACGCAGTGGGTCCCGGGTTCGATCCCCGGCCAGACAGAAATCTCAATGATGAGTTTAGATTTCTGTTCCGGGTCTGGGTGTTTGTGTATTCGTCTTTGTGTTTCCATGGCATCCAAGACACAAGAGACAATCCTACTGTGGGTCTATGAGTGTAAAAAGCGTTTATGAGTGAGTGAGCATCCTTTCGCTTTTATATATATAGATTCCACACCGATCATCATATAAATACCTATTTCATAACAAATAATTTATTTCCACGCATAAATTCTATTGAAATATTTCGTGTATAATGATATCGAATTCGCAGAAGGTAAAAAGATTTTTATCCGCCTTAAGTAGGTTTCTTAGTCTGAGTTTGTAGAATAAACTATTGAAACTCACAATATCGGATGAGGGTAAATCTTTTCAATGGGATCCAGTTGGTCGTCATGGCGACTCATCCCCGCCTCGTGAAGTATTTCGGGGTGTATTGGTGCCCACAATAAATTGGACAAATTATTTATACTCGATAATATATTATATTGGATTTTATTACATAGTGTTTGTAAAAAGTGTTTTTATATAGTGGAGAAGATATTTCCATCCAGTTTCAATATAATGTTAAGTGAATGATGCTCAGTAGCAATAGTAGTAATAATTTTTGAGTCTAGTGGTTTAAAATTTGGCCTTTTAACATGGGGGTCTGAAGTTTGAATCTCAGACACGCACTTTTACGCTTTACGCTAAGCACTTGGCCAATCTGGGGATTTATTGTGGTGTTAGTTCCGATCCTCCCAATTTGTAAGTGCCTTTTTAGGCCTATATAAAATAAATATATTCTATTTCATTAGGCTCTTCTAACTATGAGACCAGCCTGTATCCAGCAGTGAGAAAAATGAGTTGATGATGATGTTGAATTCTAGTATAGGAAATCGGAATTTACATTACCGCTCAAAAGTATTTGGCCACCTGCATTTATATTAAAACCACAAACAAAACTGCCTTAATAATAGTTTTATTATGTTTCATTGTTTGTGTGTCACCGTAAAATACTTATCTGCAAAAAAAAACGTAAAGTGGTCATTGTTATTTTCCGACTCCTGGTCATAAGAGATCCGATATAGTGTTATTGTAGGAAATTCTTCGATTTTTTTTGAAGTGGCAGCTTTGTTTAAATTAAGTTATTGAGAAATAAATAAAACAAACACGTACAGTAACCTCTTGAAATATAATTTCGTCAGTTATCTGATGTCATTTGACTAGAAAACATGCTCTCAGTACCTCAACACTTAAAGTCTAATAACATGTCTTTATTATTCACTTCTAAGTTTTGTTTCTCGAATAAAATGGGTAAAACCAAGGAACATTCCCAAGAGACAAGAGGTATAATAATCGGCCTTCCTAAATCCGGTAAAAGTAATCGATACCAAGGCGTTTGCCTTGGTATCTACGTGGACTACATTGTCAAGAAAATTGCGTCTGAAGGAACAATTTGCAACAATCGTCGTCCAGGTAGACTGAGAGGCACTACTTCAAGTGAAGATTTGAACATTGTTATTAATAGACGATTAACTGCGCCAGAAATAGCAGCACAATTCAACATTGGGCGTGACAAACCAGTTAGTATCCACCGTCAAAAGGAGACTCCTTGACGCAGGACTAAAAAGAGCATAGCGATCTTTAAACCACTTCTTAAAACTGTTAATAAAAAGAAGAGAATGAATTGGGCTAGAGAACACAATAATTGGACAACAGAAGATTGGGAAAAGGTTCTCTGGACGGACGAATCAAAATTTGAATTTTTTGGATCCAAACGAAGAGTTTTCGTACGGCGGCAGGCGAACGAAAGGGTGATCGACGCTTGTACTGTGGCTTCAGTTAGACACGGCGGAGGTTCTGTGATGGTTTGGGGCTGTCTTGGTGGCTCCGCCGTTAGATTTTGTACGGATACAAGGAATTTTAAAGAAGAAGGTTCCAAAAACATATTAGAAAATAGTGCAGTACCTTCAGGAACCCGTTTAATTGATCCAGGATTTGTGTTTCAACAAGACAATGATCCTAAACACACGTCAAAACTATGCAAGGACTTTTTAAAAGGAATAGAACAACAAAATGTATTAAAAGTAATGATAAGGCCTCCGCAGTCCCCAGACCTAACCTAAACCCTATCCAACTATTGTGGGGTGAGCTGGATACTCAGGAAGACTTGTGGAGAAAGTTGGAAGATGAATGGCAGAAGATAACCAAGACAACATTGGACAAATTAGTAGCTAGGTTGCCGAAGCTTTGTGAAGCCATAATTAAAAACAAAGGTGGACATATAGATGACGACGCACGTGGTGGGGCGGTCACCATACCGGTCTGACACGCAGTGGGTCCCGGGTTAGATCCCCGGCCAGACAGACATCTGAATGATGAGTTTAGATTTCTGTTCTGGGTCTGGGTCTTTGTGTATTCGTCTTTGTGTGTCCATGGCACCCACGACACAGGAGAAAATCCTACTGAGAGGAGAAAATCCTCCTACGGTGGTGTGGTTTCATTTATTAACACTTACAAAATGTATTTTACTGAGTGGCCAAATAATTTTGAGCGGTAGTGCATATCTAATAAAGCTCGTCAATTATTGAAATTTACTTATTTTATTTCTAATTTCAACTGGCCATCAAATATTTAGATTAAAATGAAACACCAGTGTCCAATTCATTAGGCAATATCATTAGTTTTGATGCGGTGTCAATTTAATTGCAGCTATTGTTTTCGCGCTATTGGGGATGTGCCGTCGTATTTCACTAACCAGTTTTTCCTGTGGCTTTGTCTATTGCTTTGAGCGGTAAAATTTGTTATTCGAAAACTCATTTGCAAAAGTTCTGCAAGTAAAGTTCAATTGGATTATAATATAGAATTCCATATAGGAAATTTCTTGAAGATTAGTACTTTTGGCCTAACCACCCATTGTGTTTTTCTGCTTTTTGTACTTAACTACAACCACACCGCCAGAATGCAACTGCATTGCCAGGCGTAACTTTGTATGAAACAGCAAAATTTTATTAACAATCTCCATGTTTTTCCATTTAAATTAACAGTGTTGTTGCTGTCCATATTGCAACCATAAACGACACATCTCATGAAGGGCTGGTAATTTTGACGAAAATATGTTTTTTTTTTGTTGCTGTGGTTTTATGAAAACACAGCTACAAAAAGAAACATAGTTACGACAACGCAGCAGAAGCTTTAAGCGATGTTATTTAAATGTAACCAAAGGCTGCCGACATTATGTCGGTGCCGTCTGTTATTTTTGTCGAGGACACACTAAACCCGCTTATTCGGGGTCAGTAGCATAAATCCATAGGAGAAGACCTAGATATCAGGCATGGTAATGTTAACATTCAGGTACGTTTAGAATTCCTTTCGACTTTATGGTTTTTAAAAATATTTCCCTTTGATATAGAGAATGCGTATTGCAATTCCGTACATCATTAATTTTCGTATATCAAAGAGCAATCTTCTTTAGGGTCGTTTGGTATGCACAGACAGTATTTATGATATTATTGACGAACATTCCAACAATTGGCTTGTTTTCATACGGATGTTTGGTCATAATATGACAAAAGGACCGCATTTCACGGAATGCGACAAACAAAACCACTATGGCTGCAATATTGTGTACAGTTTAATTATCTTCGTAAATTCTCTCTCCCTCTATATTTGGAACTTGTTTGATGTATAATATTTTGCAAGTATAAAATGTAACATCATTTTACATCATTTTAATATAACAGGTTTTTTTATGTAGTGATCGTAGTTAACGTACATGCAATTCGTGGTAAAATGGACTGTACCGTTAATAGACAATAGACACAATTAGTTACGATTTGCTAGATTTCATGTATTCTATTCTCATAAAGAATAGTCTGGAAATCTTTAAGTATATTTCGTTACGAACATGTCGTTTTCCGCTAGAGTAATTAATCAATGGACTATATGAGATGTACGTATGTACATGTCTACGAAAACTCAAGAGTAATAAGGCCGTTTTTCTTGTCGCGCGTGTTTACACCTGCACACACACGTCCCTGTTGCACACGTGAATTAATCTTTTCACGACCCGCATGCCTGTGCGTATGAAACGATGCAAGTGACATACGTGCTCCTGAAACGTGCATGCGTGCGTAAAACGCGTGACAAGAAAATCACTCTAATTACTTGCGTTGGCATTTATGTGCTATCAAATGTTTTATGTAGTTAAATATCGAAATTTCGTTCGAAAATATTTGAAATACTTCAACTTGAACCCGATTTTTCTAATATTTAACATAATAAAGTTATGCTCGGATTTTCAATTTATTCATAGTTATTTATTTCAGCACAAAAATATTTCAAGGAATGTGTAAAAAATCCTTTTATAAAGTTATTCTCGGTAAATGTTTTCACATTAATTTGTTTTTACCTCTCGGTTACCTTGGTAAAACCTGCTCCAAAGATTTCCATGGAGTATTGACGGGCAAAAAAGGCTTGAACATTTGAATAATTAAATATCGGAATTAACTCGGCGATCCCGAGAAGATAATTAAGTGTACTACGACTGAATCAGACGGTATTTTTTTATCATTGTTTTTTGTCTCATTTCTTCGAGACATCGTGAATGTTTAATTCTCGGAAAAATGATTTCAGATTGCTTTCATGTCGCTGTTGCGGGTAGAAGAAAAACAAACTTTCTCTTTGAAATCTTGTGGCAACATGAACGATTTTCCTTTAGTTAAAAGAAATGGTTAATAAAAATAAAGAAGCGGTTACATGAGAATAGATAAATATGCGTTAGAAAAAGTATTAACAACTTATGTATGCATTTAGCATTTAAAGACATTTCGTAAACATTTTATTTCTAGACAATATTTAATGAATTTTACGACTTCCTTGCAATCTTATTTTACCGGACTGCGAGAGAAGGAGGGTAATGTTTTTTGAGCGTATGTATGTATGTTTGTATGTATGTCCATTTCTTTGGCACGCGCTACAGCCCAAACGGCACGACGGATTGTGACACATGACATATCATTAGAATCGTCTCAGTTTGCATAGGCTTTATAATTGTTGCAAATCGCGCCTGCAAATATTTGTATCAAATAAATCTAGTAGATGGATCATTGTAAAACTATATATATTATATAATACTTTTACTTGACTATTTGGACGAAAAACCATATAAAGCGCTAAATTAAATATATTATTATGAACAATAACTCGCTTTAAGCAGTCAGGTTCATTGTTTTAATATTTTTTAACAATGTTACTAATGGAATAGTTTTTGGGGTATCATTTATTTCGTACTATGGTAGCCTAGTGTAGACACGCCGGAACAAGGATCATAGATGGAATTTTGGAGCATCAAGGATGGTGTTGACATGATTGTTACGCAGGTACATGATTGTTATTATTGTAATAAAAATAAAGTTTGTCATGTGATCAAATTTTATAAGTCTTACACAAAAGAGTTACAATATTTTTTGAAGGTGGTAGAACCTTTATTGTGTTTTGACTCAAGGCACCACTGTCACATGCTTAATACCTAAGTCCTGTTAGACGCTGCTGTGTTCTTGATTGAACGGTGCGGTAAAGACGAAAAACTTAAACGAGGGGTTTTAATGGAGTCCTTACGGATAGCAAGGCATATCTGGCGGACTTCAGGTAGAAATGGCGGCTGTGACCACGTACCATCGTTTGGACTACCTGCTTGTAAAATGGTAAAGTGCTAAAATGCATATGACTTCGAATATTATGAATTAGTATTCAACAGTGAGTGAAATCTAGGAATTTGAAATTCATACTCTTGGCATGGTCTCACCAGTGTTCCCAACCTGTAGCCAGGCAATTATCGTACGATAGCCGTAAAATTATCATATTTTGGATCATTTAGATAAAATTATCATACAACATCGTACTATTTGACTAACAAAAAAAAATCAGAATATTCCACGACCAAAACAAATGTCGTCTGAAAATTTGACGACCAAAAAAAACCTCAACCCTTTGGTCTGAGCAAAATGTTATGCCCAAAACAAAAATCTACTTTCTTCGTAATGAAAATTATCTTACGATTATAGTGTACTATCGTACATCGTACCATAAAATTATCGTACATGTACGATAATTATTGTACGGTTGGGAACACTGGCTCTCACTTATGCATTATCAAAAATAACATCGTTACAAACATTCACTATGTACGAATATACTATTTCTGTCAGCAATATGATATGTTCTCGCATGTAGTGAACAATTTTCCTTCAAATTACGTGCCTTTTACTTGCGGGCTTTCGTCCGCTCATTCAGGAGCCGAATGTCGATACGTGTATATTCGAACGGCAATTTCTACTAGTTATTTGTCGACACATTTGCTTGGCTTCCGACGAGTGGTTGCTCTCGTATTGCTCGTGTGATCGATAAATATATCTTTCGACGGATTCGATGTTCATCTACAACTTTTCGTATACGAATACGCATCATGATACTCGTACCCACTATATGATGTTAAGGAGATGCATTCAAAATTTAAGGAAGTGATGGTGTCTACATTTATAGTCATTCCAGCATGTTAATCTGAAGTGTTAAATCTATCTATTTTAAGAGTTACGTCTATCTTTTATATGTCAATCTGGTCATATGTTTCTTAATGTATCGACAAACGAGTATGCAGTCCACCTGGTGGTAAGTGGCCCCTGCCGCCCATGGACATCTAAAATCAACCCAAAATAAGTCCTTACTTGAAGTTAGCCATAGATTTGACGACCCGCGTGGCTGAGTGGTCACCATACCGGTCTGACACGCAGTGGGTCCCGGGTTCGATCCCCGGCCAGACAGACATCTGAATGATGAGTTT
>MOOZ01000264.1:467578-482047 GCA_002930495.1 Cecropterus lyciades
CTGGGTCTGGGTGTTTGTGTATTCGTCTTTGTGTGTCCATGGCACCCACGACACAGGAGAAAATCCTACTGTGGGGCTATGAGTGTAGAAAGCGTTTATGCGTTGCTACCCATGTGGATTAAATTGGAACGCGTCGGATACCACATCCTTTAGACCAGAATACAGCAATACGGTGTTAGACCGCTGTTATTATTAGGTTTAAATAGGTGTGGCGGTGGTGTTTCCGTAGTCGAACCACAAAGAGTTCTACCACCTTTCTATATTTTATGAATTCTGTGTAGCTCCAATTAGACTACGTATGTTGTAATTATTTACATTGATCATTTTTTCTCCTGAGTGTAGTTATTAATAGACGGTCGTAGTACCAAGTGGCATTGTGTAATAGCAAGTCTTCTTATGATTATTATTATCAATTTATTACTGGAACTACTACTTGCCTTAAAGTGAGAAGGGTTTAGACCATTCTGTCCCATGCTGGCCAAGTGTTGATTAGTGATTGGGTCTCATCTTAAACTGAGAAGGGCTTAGACCATAGTGTCTCATGCTGGCCAAGTGCTGATTGGTGATTGGGTCTCATCTTAAAGTGAGAAAAGTTTAGACCATAGTGTTCCATGCTGGCCAAATTCTGATCGGTGATTGGGTCTCATCTAAAAGTGACAAGGGTTAAGGCCACAGTGTCCCATGCTGGCCAAGTGCTTATTAGTGATTGGGTCTCATCCTAAAATGAGAAGAGTTTAGGCCATAGAGTTCCATGGTGGCCAAGTGCTAATCGGTGATGGGGTCTCGTCTTAAAGTGAGAAGGGTTAAGACCACAGTGTCCCATGCTGCCCAAGTGCTGATTGGTGATTGGGTGACATCTTTAAGTGAGAAGGATTTAACTCATAGAGTCCCATGCTGGCCATATGCTGATCGACTGACAATACAAATCTGTAAGTACTTTTCTCAATAAATATTTGAGGCAAGTCATTTTTGTCACCATCTCTTCTTCATTTATCTTTATCGAAGATGTTAATAAAAACGTGTTAAAAAGAAGCAAGTGATCATTACTGCAAGCATGAAACCTGCATGCAATCCATATGACGGTATAATCAATCCGATATAAGATGAGAGGCTTACCTCATATTGGCCACAGATGCGTTGCTATGCGATGCCCGGACAACTATGTTGGAATACCTTGATATGTACGTACTCTTCCAACCGGAAACAACACCGCTTAACATTGCGTGCATTGGTGGTGTTTTCGGAGTCGAAATACATTCAAATTTACAGTTAATTGACAAAATGACCTTTAAATTCAATTTCTTCAAATGAAACATATAAAACTTTTGTGATAATATCACGCTCTAAATACGTGCACCTACGAAAGTAAAATGTGGTTAATCAACAATTTCCAGAAGTCATTTGTCGAAACATTTGTACGGCTTTGCCTCCGTTCCGGAGGCGGTCGCTTGAACGTACATTCGTCTCGCTAATGAGAGCATTTCAATTTTTAGCGTTGCGTAACCTTAAAACGGCACTGTTGCTGTTGGTTATACTGAAATGTGAACTTGGTAACGACTAGATAAATACAAACATATTTATCAATATTGTTCATGAAATACATAACGTCGTGACGTCGTCGTAGTGGGACTACTTGAAACTTGATTTATGAAAATATGCTATATATAATAGGCAATTTCGACTCACTGACTTATATATCAAGGTGCAGCCAAAACTACTACACCTAGAAACCTAAAATTTGGTACATGGGTCCCTTTTATGATGTAAGTAAGCAATAAGAAAGGATTTTTAGAAATTCAACCCACAATGGGGTAAAATAGGGGTTGAAAAATTGTATGAAAAACCGCCAATTTTGAGGCAAGCTCTACGAAATTTAGTATTTGGCTTTCTGTCTTCGCGTGCGAAGTCGCGGGTAACAGCTAGTATAATATAAATTTGCGAATTGGTAGAACTAGTACGGTTCGACCAGAGAGGTACTTCCTTCATACCATTCTAAAAATCGACCGGAGAGATAATTCAGATCCAATTTTAACGTAAAGCACTTCGTGAGCTAGGACGGTGTATATACCGTCTGAACTAAATACGAGTTGACCATCTCAATCTTCAGGAGTGGCAGCGCATTACAGCTGCGCTACCATTACAGGAGACTTCAGGTAGAACTTATGTTCTATGTGAAGTTTGTTATAAATGCTCATGGGCGGTAGTGACCAGTTACCGTTATGTTTACTGTATGCTCGTTTGCTACTTCACGTTAAAGAAAATCCTACATTAATATTAGAGGTAGATATTGGTATTGTGTTGATGTATCCAAAATTAATTATGTTCACTTATTTGAAAATATTCCTAAATAAACTAGTTGTTATGTAACACTTGTCAGAAATAAAGATGAATGTAAGAAGTAAGTCAGTAAATATAAATTATAATACACTTTAATAAAAAAAAAAATTAAAGTTAACATACTGATATCAATTTGATGAAGTAACTTCTCGACACTTGATAAAGTGTACTGAAGTGGGTTGAAGGTAAATCTAGTTTTTTAGCTAGGTACTCAATTTTGACTTATTTTGAAACACAAAGACTACCTAGACTAGAAGACTATTATGTTTATAAGACTTTAATAATTCTTTTCTTCTTTAATAATTAAATCTTCATATTCTAACATAAAACGTTGAACTAATGAAAAAATCTGTGACTAATAAAGCTGTGAAGGGAATAAAATAAGAGTTGGTAATAGTATGATTTTCTCTACAAGATACATTCAAGCTAAAATATTCAAAGTAGAAGTCTTAGAGGTAGTTAATCGACGCAACTTATTAGCTTCTTGCTCTTATAAATGTAAAATACTACAACCTAGAATCAAGCTCTATAGAAAATATAATGTTCTTTGAATTCATATGTAAGGCTTGGGGAAGTTTGTCGGCGCAAATTATTAGCTTCTTGCTTATATAAATGTGAAATACTATAACCTAGAATCACGCTCTGTAGAAAATATAGCGTTCTTTGAATTCATATGAAAGGCTTTCCATGTAACATGTATCGAAATACAGTTATACTTGAATATATATCCTCTTGAGTAAAATGTGGCGCATTGTTGAATTTCAAATGCTTTCATATTCTTGCTAGAAATTTAGTACGTAAATTTATATATTACTCACACCACCGTGATAAGTTAATTTTGGAAAATATGCTTTGTCATAATACCTTTATGTTTAGAAAGATTGTTTTATTTATTATTATTAAATTTCACGTCCGCTGCGAATTTCACACACATTTTTATAACTATATGAATACCAATGATGGTAGGATTCATTCAGGCGGAGTCAAAATAAACTTACAGAAAAAACTACCAAAACTGTTTGTCGCCACATGCAACATCTTATAACACATTTCTATATTAAGAAATTTTATAATAGTATTACTTTTTATAACTTTTCAGTTAATTATTTAAAAGTAGTCTGTTTTTTTATAATAATACATTTAATTATACAGACCGGACTTCTTAATATTAAGGAATTTGTGACTGAACTATTACTGTAATTCATTCTTATAACACATTTCTATATTAAGAAATTTTATAATAATATTACTTTTTATAACTTTTCAGTTAATTATTTTAAAGTAGCCGATTTTTTTATATAATTTACTTATACAGACCGGACTTCTTAATATTAAGGAATTTATGACTAAACTAATACTGTAATTCATCCTGAATATAATGTCATCATGGCAATCAAGACAAATATATTTTAAAAAGCCCTAAGACGGTGTATTAACGGTTATCAAAATGAATGTAATTTCCTACCATTTATATCGATTTGGATACCAGATTTTTTGAAGAGCCAATATATTATTACGTATGTGTTACGTGTTGTGTATAAAAAATCTCTTAAATATCACAACACGTATTTATTACATTTGAGACCCACCTTATACAAGACTATCGATAGAAAGCAAAACAAAAAAATGTAGCGAATGTTTAAATTACGAAAATATCGTAGTTAAAATGAAAGCGTATAAAAATATCTTTTGTTAAGTAGTGTATCGAAAAGATACTTCACGATACTCTTAAATTGAAGGCTTATTTCTTGCGTAGGTTTTGTAAATCCCTTAAGTATCTCATTTGCAAATTTTTGCTGCTATAAGGCGATTTGTGATGTAATTTGTTCAATTATTTCGCTCTCAAATAGCGAGTAATATTCCATAGCAATAAAGCATTAGAAGGTATCAGGGTGGGAAGGAAAATAAGTAGATAATAATGATGTGCCGAAGTCAATAAAATGTGATGCCTTTTCGCCGCGACTTTCAAAATAGATTGATCAATCTCTTCGGCGCGCTTGTTACGTAATAATTTATTTTTCGCTACACCTACAAAGATATGGCACGTAAATTGGTCTCTAACGAGCATATGGAATTCGTTACTTATTTGGTAAACATTTTCTTATGTTATGATCCTTATAAGTCATAAGGTATCATGAGTAACTGGAATATGGTAATACGCAAATACGTATTAAAATCATTTTTGGTTGAAAGTAACTTGATCAAAGAAGAATAATTCTCACTCATACCTAAGAACTGAGAGAACATGATGGTGCTTGGAACCTTTTTGGTCGACTTCGAGTAGGATTCAAATATTTTATCGGGGGTCGATTACGCAAATGCATGGGCGTTAGTTGCCATTGCCATCAGATAGACCACATGTTCTACTACTTTATGATAAAAACACGGGATTACTATATACGAACGTATAAATGATTATTACGTATAAAAAGCAAAATGAAAGGTTACACTGAAATTGGTACCATTCCATTGTCTCTTTACAGTATCTTTATCCTAGCGTCGCAAAAATAGTGTAACGATATTCGTTAGAGCTTGGCATAATTCTGGGTAACTGTAGCAATCCGGTTCATTTTTCCTCGGCTATCTCGTATTTCTGTCTAATTAAGGGCACAGTGCCCGGGGCGAAGTCGCAGCTTACCTCCGGTGTGCTAACAACCTTTCCTAGCCGGCTTTAATGCCAATTACCTGCGCTCCACTGTTCCGAGCGTCAAGTATCGTCGTTGTGTCGGGAGATTCGCTTCACTTCATGATAAAATTCCCCTTAACAATTAATTGCTCCTTACAAGCCGGCGAGTCTTTCGAGTGATGACACTTAAAGTAAACCTCTCTTTGCATTTTACATTTTTATGTTCCTCTACACATTGAGTTGTTCGAATGGAAATAAAAATACACGTAATAAGAACACAATACAGTTTCTGATTTAAGTTTTCTTTTCTAAATTGTAGCTTAAAATGATGCTAGAAAACTTATTAACGATTTACATGTAAGTAGTAAATGTTATGATTTATTATTTATGCTCGCATTCAATCGAGAATATCCTGGGAGCAACAAGGATTTCATAGAGTGCCAGCCTGGGTACCGATATCCTTAAATACGATTTGTCGATCTAATTACTCCTTCTATATATTAATGATATTTATTTAATACCAAATGTTAACATACATAAACGTTATTAATATTGGTCGCACATTTAAATATTAATTTCGATCTGTGTTACTTATTAATATTTGTCTCTTTCGTTTTAAGTTTTCGAAGTTGTAGTTAGAAGACTAATATATTACATCCCGCGATGTTATAATAGCAACAATATAATTAAATAACCCTCATAGGTGAAAAACGTCTAAAATTATACGTCAAAACCAGGAGCGCTTTAACACTATCCTAATATTTTAAATCTTTATTATTGCTAAAGTATTTTCCCCTGAAATGCCAAACACATAACAAATATTTAATTTCTCTCCGATCTGTTCTGCTAACATCGGCAATATATAGTTCGTGAAAGATGGCATATTGCACAATATTTAATATCATCGCACTCCTTTGCTACCAATACTTCGGGGTAATATGAATCCGAGAAGCTGTAAATCGCAGAAAGTACGCTACGAAACGCGAAACGGGCGAGCGTCGGCGAAATTAATTTCATATGATGAATGATGAACGATGACGATGCAATTTACAATTTCCACTGGAAATATTACTTTATCTACTGCAATCTGTTTAGCTATTTAAATGCGTAAAAAATGAAACGAGATCGAGTAATTTAGAATGTAAACTCTCTCGTGTCATGGTAATTATGAACAAAAATTAAAGTATGCTTCATATTATGTTGTTTTTGTAATATATTCTGTTGGTGTACTGTGTGTACAAACTTGTAAAATTTTATCATAACATAAAATTATTGTATTGATAAATAAATAATCCTTTTACACGCATAGTCTAGGACTTTTTCTTGTGTCATGTTCGCACAAAGATGGTTGCACAAACATCCAGACCCAGAGTAGAACTTAAACATTAAATATTTAGTTTAGAACTTAACACATTACATTGAACATTTAGATATATATAGACCGGGGAATCGAACCCGGAACCCTTTGTTTGTCAGACCTGTATTGTGACTGCTCCACCATGCGTGTCACCATGCCTCCACCATGGTTTGGAGGTCATGTAACTCTTAATTAGAATTCGGATTGTTGTGTTCTGCTGCACCTATATGTGATAAGACAGACAGGCATACTTGAGGCGAGTGTCTGAAAAAATCCCATCAACGTGAAAGAGATTACGGATTTTAAACTATATAACCCGCAAAAGTACAAGTATTGATTTTGATTTAAATAATATTGTGCTCGTTCGCCGTTTGAACGGAATTAAAAATAAGCATTAATAGATTTTATGTGAATGAGAAAATAAATTGAAATGAGTAAAATAACCTAAATATTAACTGGTTTCATTGACATGTAAGATTGACATGACAAAGATACAGATTGGGACGCGAAATGTCAACCCCTTTTATTCTGTTAACCGATTCAAAAGATTTGGTGCAGGAGACCGACGAGTCGTATATTCTGAACGGAAACTGTACCAGGATTATCCTACCGTAAGTAAACATGCGTCCACAAAGCCCCGACGAACTGAGAGCACACGTGAACTATGCTAACGAAAAGACGATAAAACCTTTATCTTATTACGGATCTGCTCCTACGAAAACTTAGGGAAACGTGCGTTTAGGATTCAATCCTGTTTCGAGAGAGCCTTTCCTCTGTGCCTGTTTTTTGGGCAGTTAATGACCTTAGCGCTCGTTCGTTTTTTTTTTAATTCTTTAATTCTCTTTAGTGACTGGAAATTTCTAAAGTTCTAAATGAAAATTTACTTATGGCAGGTGGTAGAACGAGTATGGTCCGACCGGGGAGGTACATCTATTTCTGACGTGAAGCAGTTGTTGCGTTTCGGTAAACAGGGCGTGTTGCCGGCTGTCTAAAATCATTAAATCATAAATCATTTATTAATTTGTCAGTAAGGTTAACAAAGGTTTTCACAAGTATAGAAAGGCGCTTACTGTGCCAAATATTGGCGTACAAATATTTTTTAAATGTCATCGCATGAAATTTAATTGAACTATTTCGATAGTTCCCATTATTAAAATTATACAATCCTATATATTCGAAGTCAATGTTTATATTAATTAAAATTTGACATTAAATAAATTAGAATTAGAATTAATAGATTATTATAACATAATTAGAGGATGTCAAATTTATAATTTGTAATACATTAGAAAATAAGGTAAGATGAAAGTCTTACGTTTGAGGTGACCATTTTAGTCCACGGGAGTAGTAATGCTTCTGTGATTGACTTTTGATACAATCCCTGTTTTATATGAACTTAATTATAGAAGTCCATGGGCGGTAGTGACTACTTTTATATATTCATATAGTTACCATCAGGTGGACTGGGCGCTCGTTTGCTTTTTTTTATAGTATGGAAGTAGCAAACGAGTATGCAGCTCACCTGATGGTAAGTGGCTATTGCCACCCATGAACATCTGTAATTAACCCTACGTAAGATGAAAGTCTCACCTAAGGTTAGCCACAGATGCGTTGCTACTCCTGGGGACTAAAATGGTCACCTCAAATGTAAGACAGCCGGCAACACGCCCTTTTTACCGACTAAACTGAGATGGAATGCCTCGGAAAAGTATGTCTCCCTTACCACACCCTTCAGACCAGAACTCAGCAGCGCATAACACTGCTGTTATGAGGCAGAAGTAGGAGTGGCGGTGGTGCTTCCGGAGTCGAACCACAAAGAGTTTTACCACCTACAAAACTTAATTCTTATAAAAAGAAAATCAGACCGACGAGGTATTGGATATAGACACTGTATATTTTTAAACGTTACCCTTGTCTGCTCGTAAAGAATGATCCGACGTCTCGTGCGACACCATTACTCCTTGTGCCGCATGAAAAATTCATATCGTTGTCGTATGATCGCGTTAACGTGTGGCGATGTTGTGCGCGCACGCCTCTTGGGGACTCTAAGCGTGGCTTATAGCAGACAACTCTCTGTGCAAGACTCTCTCGTGTGCGCCATATCGCTGAGTATAAATTTAATTTATACACGCCACCGCGGATATGAATCGTGGGTTAGATTTTTGAAGTGTTCGAAGTTGGAAATATTCAATTTTAATTTTTGTAGTGAAAAAATCAAAAATCAATTAAATGAGCACCTTTTGGGTGAACAAAAATCATGGAACTCGCGTCATCGTCACTAAACGCTTTCCATGAGCTGTATGTATACTGTATACATATATATATGTACATAGATATACCTCCGTGTGTTATATTTGAATGTTTTCACTTCTATGCGCACTCCTAATAAGTACCTTTTTTTTTTTCATATTCGTATTTTCAAGATTCTTCTATCTACTCACATTTATCTTAATTTAAGGAGAAGGTATTAAAACGTCATCAGTACCATCTCAATTCTGAACGGGTTATTAGTAATTTATCAGTTTATTAGTCGCATTGATTTCACGGGTAACCGTTAATGATGAAATATGTGTACTTTGGTACATTGAACGACACCGTAACCTGAAACCTGTTTTTATTTATCATTAGAATGTTATCAGTTTGTGGGCGGTTTTAAAATATTGTATACGGTATTGCTACTTGCTCGTTTTCATCCATAGTATTGAATATCGATCGGATCAGCTTGATTAAATTTCAGGTCTTCCTCAGATGTGGCAAGAGGCCATTGCCGAGTAGTGAGACATAAAGTAAAAAATATATCATTAACCTTTATATAAATATTGTATCAACTACTTTTTATATCTTTATATCACCACGTGCTTTATCTATCAGAATACAGGTCCTCGTATATTCTTTACTAATTTTCTTTCTAATTTTTAATTTCTAATTTTTCTAATAATATAAAGGAAATAAGATCTTATCAGTAATGCATATTTTGTATGTTTTCATCGTCTAAATATGTATCGACATATTTTTATATTTGTTGCCCTTATCTTTTGTTCTAGTGGATTTGCTGCAAATGCTTGAGTTTAACGTGACCGTATCGTTCCCGGCGGCACCTCTTCTCACTGTTATTTTGGCGCTTGTGGGTAAGTGGTTAATGGATATTTATTTTCAATTTTCAAAATAAACCTCGTGTTTTATTTAAAAAACCATGGCAATGGCATGGCGTTTATCATAAATTTCAAATCAATTTTTAATCTCTTTGTTTCTCATGGAACATGTAATTGTTTTTCTCTTTGTGTCTCATTGCACATTTGCATAGCACCACCAGCCAATTGCGGATTGGTGTTTGACACCTTTGAGATCTTTACAGACCTTTCGTTTATGTATTTAACATATCTTGGGGCTATGTTAAATTTTAATACGATCATAACTTAAAATTATTTTGAACGAACGATTCGAATCACGGACAATGATTAACAGTGTGATAATTTTAATTCACGGAGCGATATGAACTGTTTTTTGTAGTCGAAATGAATTCATTAGTGATGCCTTTTAAATTAAAATAATGAACTCGAATTTGTAAACTCTCTTCGTCAACTTAACAGCGATTGTAGGTCTTCTTTCAAACTTGTTTTGAAAAACCATGGAAAGAAACGTGACCGCTTTGTCGTAACACTTTCCAACCGAGGAAACACCTGAAAGTAAGTTTTAAAGAAGGTGGTTATTGTTGTTAAAAGCACCAGTGTTTTAATTATTTCGAACTTTATGTTTCTATACAAAGTACCTGTAGGATGACGAAAGAAAAGAAACATTTGTATTACGACTTATACAACAGAACATAAATAAAGAAAAATATACATTATAAAAAATTAAAGAAACAAGTGATTTGTGTGATTTCTTACTTGTTAATGTTTCTTTGAACATGAAAATTATACCCAAATTAATTTTCCTATCCTCTAATAACAAATTTGAGGATCAAATAATAATAGGTATTTCTGAGTAGTACTCATTTAATGTTATTGATAAATACAGTTAGTTATCCCGCTGTGGTCTATTCAGCGATAATTTTGTACTTGAGTATTGAAATGAAATTAAGGTCATATATATTCTATAGTTATCCCGCTGTGGTCTATTCAGCGATAATTTTGTACTTGAGTATTGAAATGAAATTAGGGTCATATATATTCTATTCATATTAGAGTCATAATATTATTTGATATACACATCGTGATTCATGTTTATATAGTTATAAAGATGGTAAAAGTTACTTTACTTTACTTATTGTGATTTGAGTAATTCAACTCTGTAGTCAATTGAATTTGATTGAAGAAGAAAGTAATACAACTTAAATTATGTTTTGACAATAAAATTTGGGTTGATGCTATTACTATCCATGTATCAAATGAAACATTTTTTTTTACTCAAAGTAGATACTTTACAGATTTTTTTTACTTTAATAATTTACCACCTCTTTGCAAGGTGTTTCGTTATGGAGAAGAAGTGAAAGAAGCTAATAACAAACATCTTCAAAAATGTTGAATGACTTCTTACGCCTATAAAGAGCTAGCTCCACATGAGCTGAAGCTAGACTGGACCACACGGTTTTTCGGTCAAATAATCGCGTGTTTTCCAGTATTTTTTGTAGTAAGGAATGCAGTTTCTTATGTAACCCTAAGTCAGTTTTATGTTTCATATGTAAGTTTTAGCCTTTTACAAAAAAAAAGGAAAAGTATATTTATATTTATTTCTAGTATCAATGTAATTGTAGTAATTATTTTTACCAAACATTTCAGAATACAATACTTGGAGTGGTTTGTGGAACATTATGTAAAAACATACATTATGTTCTTTGGCTGTGAACATTGTCCATTGCCGATCGCATAAACCATTCAATAACACGTTACTTTTATGTATCGAACACGATACATCCATTGATACGTTACTAGGTCGAGTTCATACTCATTCTCGAACTTCGATTTCTGTCAACGAGTTCTATAAATCGCCGACCGCACGACGGGCGGGCAATTTCGTCGGCTATGGAAACTATTTGCCGTTTCCTATATACGCTGGGATAATTTTGTGTGTCAGCCGTCTTCATTGAAACGTTAGTAGGTCGGTCGATTCAACAAGTAACGGCGCGACGCCTGTTGCGCGCGGGGGGCGGGGCGCCTGTTGCGCCTCGCAGACGCCGCTGCCGCCCACTCCACTGGCTACGGTGCTTGTGCCCATGTACAACAAATACTTTTGACCCATTTAAAACGTATTTCGTACGCCCCATCGACCTCCGATTTCCTCGTGAAAGTACGACGTTGGTGCTTTCACGCAACTCCGCATTGCGACTTTTCGATCTTTTCGTCTTCTAACACTCACCTTTTACAGTTTTTTCTATCATATTATGTACGAATAAATCTTTGAGTGTGTCGGGGTGAACCATAAAACCTTAATGATTCTATGAAGCTCGAATAACTGGTATGATAGATATCTGACGTTGATCATAATTATGTATATATATAATGTAATAAATACTCGTATATGATATACAGACTATCGCCGAAACAAAAAAGATTTTCACGCCATACATATAATAATAATAATACATTACATCATACAAGGCGGCCTTGTCGCTAGAAAACTATTTTCCAGGCAACATTTTGGGATGAAAAATGTATCTATATATATGTAAATCATTATGGCTTATTTCTTCGTGATTACAATATCGTATGATACTTTTGAAAACTTTTTAGTATTACTATTTACTGAACGTAGGTAATTCAAATCAAAACCTTTGTCAATATTTACTTCTGCTGTTCTCTCTATGTGGGTTAACAAATTTTATTCATAAATAAAGTTGAGTTAAAATACCTCATCGTAGTTGACTCAGAAGGCACCATCGCTCCCTTTATTGGTGCCTTATAGTGAGTATGTTTAGGCGCTGCTTTGTTATATTTTGAAGCTCGAGCAACATCAATTCAATCTACTTCAGCCCTCAGGCATGAAAAGGCATCTTAACTCTACCTACATATAGACTACCTCAGGCAGGATTCCTGTGATATATGGACTACCTCAGGTAGGACTCCTGTGACATATGGACCATCTCAGGTAGGACTCCTGTGATTAATGGACTACTTTAGGTAGTACTCTGATCTTGCTTACGAATGATTATAAACGTCTGTGAGCAGGGACGGACAGTTATCTATAACTGCATGGTCGTTAGTTACTCCAATTTCTGAAAATTAAAAAATTAAGAAGTAAATTATATTCCACTTACTTAATTCCAAACTAATATAGATTAGATTATGAAATGTATTTCAAACTTCATGTATATCTCCTATCTAGTTCATCAGTACTTAACATTAGTTCAGAGAGTAATTTAAAAGTTGTGCATATGTTTGCGCCCGCATCGCATACTCTGATTGATATAGCCGGCGGAGTCGCGCACAACTCGTGCATGCCTTGACAAGTTTTCACCGGAGCTACTTGCATGGTGAACCATTGTGAGAAACAGAACTATATTCCGTGACTTTATGTAAATTAACTTCGGTGCTAGTTTAACTTCGCAGAAATGCGCTAGTTGTGATGTCTTTTATGCGGTTAGTATAAAATCTGTAAGCAAGTCAAAGTCAAAGTGAAAAT
This sequence comes from Cecropterus lyciades, assembly GCA_002930495.1. Taxonomy (NCBI): domain Eukaryota; kingdom Metazoa; phylum Arthropoda; class Insecta; order Lepidoptera; family Hesperiidae; genus Cecropterus; species Cecropterus lyciades. The sequence continues at coordinate 480,517 of MOOZ01000264.1, forward strand.
GTATTTAAGTATAATACTTTTCAGTTGTATTTATCACGTCAAAGACTTCGCTACCGTGAAAAGACTGATTCGCATTTGAAAGAAAAACAGTCAAGTGCGAGATTTTTCACTAAAGTTGTATGCAGTATATTTTTATAATAAGTAATATGATTAATTCGTGATTTATCATTATCTTTGTATTGAGGTTTCAGGGTTTGAGGTTAATCCACTATGTTCGTGTAATTTATTCTCATTCGTTTTTATTAAGTTTAAGAATTTTTCTTAATTCACTCGACATAGTATTTTCCATAAACTGTCAACGCTGTTAAATTTCTATTTATGAGAACATTATTACAGATAACGTTTAAAATGAGCTACATTTAAAAATCTTGAGAGCTAGTGACGTTAGTTCGCACGATATATTATCAAAGAAAGACGCTTCAACGGTGTACTTTTGACCCTGGCACTTACCCTAAACATAAATATGACACATGATTCGGTAAAAAATGATTTTATCATAACTATATTTTATTTATTTGATTTTATAAAAACCATTTAAATGCTACACTATAATGCATCAGTGCTTACTTACTTAAACCACAAATATTTACCCTAAAAATCACGAGTCAGCGTTTGAGTTTCGTTTATGTAAGTTTTTAATTAGAAATATTTCAATCGAGAATATAGAAAAACATACGCACGAGACTTTTCAGTTCATACTTAGGGATTACGGATTGCATGCTCGTATGCTACTCCTATATTATAAAAAAGGAAATACAAATAATGACATTCTCTTCAAGAGCAATTTTATATATTTTAGTTGTCGTCTTTCTCTTCTAAAAGAGTAATGAAATCGATAATGTATAATAGCATGCAGGTTCTACGTTAGATTATAGATGATAATACATAACATGTGTGATTATATTCAGGACAGACGTTAATAGATAAACGTAGAAAAGTAGATAATCTAAGTTTATACTCTTCGAAAGTGCGACAGCGAACCTCGGCTTGTAGTTGCCATACCCTGTTCTAAATCTTCCTTCTCCTTGGAATGGTTTTAAAAACTAAAATAACATGAATGCGCACCGCGATTCAAGATTATTAAATCCTTCTTTTTTAGTTTACTTCCTCAGTTATCTATCATCGAGGTTATTTGAAGTCTCCGTTTCATTTTCATCAGATATTCAAAAATGGTCTCCCATTTTAAACTTTAATCATGTTCTGGCGATGTTATCTAGCTTTCGCCCTCTTTTCTCGTCAACTCTAAAAATCTCTCCTGAGAGGCTTCTTTCAATTTGTTCGTAGCCGAGTGGAAGTTCGGCTCACTTTATAATCTCTATTATATTAGACTTCTTTAATTTTTCCCGAAGACTTGAAGGCATTTCAATTATGTTATCTCTACGTTACATGTTATTGGATCTAGAATACCTATGTGGAATGTAATTTACTTTGCATAAATATCGCGTATATGTTTATAGTCGCATATGTATATAGTCGCAAATCTTCGTTGAATGTCTGATACGACTTGTCTGATATGAGTATATCACTATTG